>PVIU01013984.1:0-53717 GCA_004026605.1 Ondatra zibethicus | reverse complement strand
ATCTCTGTGAGTTTGAGGCCAGCCTGGTCTACAAGAGTTTGTTCCAGGACAGGCTCCAAAAAGCTACAGAGAAACCCTGTCTTGAAAAACCAAAGGGAAAAAAAAAAAAAGAAGGAGCTTACAGAACACCAAATAGACTGGATCCAAAAAAAGTCCTCTCACCACATAATAATCAAAACACTAAACATACAGAGTAAAGAAAGAATATTAAGAGTTGCAAAGAAAAACAGCCAAGTAACATATAAAGGTAGACCTATCAGAATTACACCTGACTTCTCAGAGGAAACAATGAAAGCCAGAAGGTCATGGTCAAGCATGCAGACATTAAGAGACCACGGATGCCAGCCCAGACTACTATACCCAGCAAAACTTTCAATCACCATAGAAGGACAAAACAAGATATTCCATGACAAATCTAGATTTCACCAATACCTAGCCACAAACCCAGCCCTACACAGAATACTAGAAGGAAAACTCCAACCCAAGGAAGATGACTACACCAACAAAAACACACACAATTGATGATCTCATTACAGCAAATCCTGAAGAAGAAAAGAATGCACAAATTAACACCACCAACGATTAAAACTAAATTAACAGGAGATAGCAACCACTGGTCATTAATATCCCTTAATGTAAATGGACTCAAGTCACCTATAAAAAGGCACAGGCTAACAGATTGGATACGAAAACAGAATCCATCCTTCTTCTGCATACAAGAAATGCATCTCAACCTCAAAGACAGATATCATCTCAGAGTAGAAGGTTGGGAAAAAATATACCAATCAAATGGACCTAAGAAACAAGCGGGTGTAGCTATCCTAATATCTAACAAAATAGCCTTCAAGCTAAAATCAGTCAAAAGAGAAAAAGAAGGTCATTTCAAATTAGTCACCAGAAAAAATCCATCAAGAGGGAATTTCAATAATGAACATCTATGCCCCAAATACAAGGGCACCTTCATATGTCAAAGAAACACTTCGAAAGCTTAAATCATATATTAAACCCCACACACAAATAGTGGGAGACTTCAACACTCCCCTCTCACCACTGGACAGGTCAGTCAGACAAAAAATGAAGAGAGAAATAAGAGAACTAACAGATTATATGATTCAAATGGACTTAACAGACATCTATAGAATATTCAAACAGAAAAGAATATACCTTCTTCTCAGCACCTCATGGAACCTTCTCAAAAATTGACCACATACTCAATAACCAAACAAACCTCAATAAATACAAAAAAGAATGGAATGTGTCTTATCAGATCACCATGGTTTAAAACTAGAAGTCAACAGCAATACCAATTCCAGAAAACCCACAAACACATGGAAATTAAACAATGCTCACCTGAATCATCAATTGGTCAAGGAAGAAATAAAGAGCGAAATTAAATACTTCCTAAAATTCAATGAAAATGACCACACAACATACCCAAATTTATGGGGCACAATGAAAGCAGTGTTAAGAGGCAAGATCATAGAATTAAACGCGTACATAAAGAAGCTGGAAAAATCCCACACTAGTAAATTAACAGAACATTTGAAAACTTTAGAACAAAAAGAAGCAACTCACCTAAGAGAAGTAGACGAAGGAAATAATCAAATTGAGAGCTGAAATCAACAAAATAGAAACAAAGAAAACAATACAAAGAATCAATGAGACAAAGAGTTGGTTCTTCGAGAAAATCAACAAAACAGACAAACCTTTATCCAAACTAACCAAAAGGCAGAGAGAGAATATCCAAATTAACAAAATCAGAAATGAAAAGGGGGACATAACAACAGACACGGAGGAAATACAGAGGATCATCAAGTCATATTTTGAAAACCTGAACTCCACAAAATTGGAAAACTTAAAGGATATGGTCAACTTCTGGATAAATATCACTTACCAAAATTAAATCAAGACCAGATAAGCAAATTAAACTGCTGAAGAAATAGAAACAGTCATCAAAAGTCTCCCAACCAAAAAAAGCCCAGGACCAGATGGTTTCAGCTCAGAATTCTACAAGACTTTCAAAGAAGAACTAATTCAAATACTCCTCAAATTATTCCACACAATAGAAACAGAGGGAACATTGCCAAACTCTTCTATGAGGCTACAATTACCCTGATACTTAAAACTCAGAAAGACATTACTAAGAAAGAGAATTACAGACCAATCTCACCCATGAACAGTGATGCAAAAATACTAAATAAAATATTAGCAAATCGAATCCAAGAACACATCAGAACCATCATCTGCCATGATCAGGTCGGCTTCATCCCACAGATGCAGGGATGGTTCATCATACAAAAATCTGTCAGCATAATCCACCATATAAACAAGCTGAAAAATAAAAACCACATGATCATCTCATTAGATGCTGAAAAAGCTTTTCACAAAGTACAACATTCCTTCATGATAAAGGTCTTGGAAATAGCAGGGATACAAGGAACATACCTAAACATAATTAAGGCAATATACAGCAATCCAACAGCCAACATCAAACTAAATGGAGAGAAACTCCCAGTGATTCCACTGAAATCAGGACAAGACAAGGTTGTCCACTCTCTCCATACCTATTCAATATAGTTGAGGTCCTAGCTAGAGCAGTAAGACACCAAAGGGAGATCAAGGAGATACAAATTGGAAAAGAAGTCAAACTCTCACTGTTTGCTGATGATATGATAGCTTACATAAGTGATCCCAAAAATTCTACCAAAGAACTTCTACAACTCATAAACACATTCAGCAATGTAGCAGGATACAAGATTAACTCAAAAAAATCAGTAGCCCTCCTGTACACAAATGATAAAAGGACTGAGGAAGAAATCAGAGAATCAACACCCTTCACAATAGCCACAAATGGCATAAAATATCTCGGAGTAACTCTAGCCAAACAAGTGGAAGACTTGTGTGACAAGAACTTTAAATCTTTGAAGAAAGAAACTGAAGAAGACACCAGAAAGTGGAAAGATCTCCCATGCTCTTGGGTAGGCAGAATTAGCATAGTAAAAATGGCAATCTTACCAAAAGCAATCTACAGATTCAACACAATGCTCATCAAAATCCCAGCAAAATTCTTCAAAGACCTCGAAAGAACAATACTCAACTTCATTTGGAAAAGCAAAAAACCCAGGATAGCCAAAACAATCCTGTACAATAAAAGAACTTCTGGAGGCATCACAATCCCTGACTTCAAACTCTACTACAGAGCTACAGTACTGAAAACAGCCCGGTATTGGCATAAGAACAGACAGGAGGACCAATGGCACCGAATAGAAGACACAGATATCAATCCACACATCTTCGAACACCTGATTTTTTACAAAGAAGCAAAAAAATATCAAATGAAAAAAGAAAGCATATTTAACAAATGGTGGTGGCATAACTGGTTGACAGTTGTATGATTGGTGCAGACTGAGGGGCCACTGGCAGTGGCACCAGGATTTATCCCTACTGCTTGTACTGGCTTTTTGGGAACCTATTCTCTTTGGATGGATACCTTGCTTCACCTAGATATAGTAGGGAGGACCTTGGTCCTTCCCCAAAGCAACGTGAGAAGTGGTGGGAGAGGGTAAGTGGAGAGAATGGGAGGAGAGGAGGAAGTGGGAACTTGGATTGATATATATAATGAAAAAAGATAGTTTTTCTTTTTTTAAAAAAAAGGGAAAAATAAAAAATAAGATAAAATAAATAAGAAATAAAAAAAAAGAATTGTGATCCCAGACAAAATGTTAGTGTGGAATATTAACTAGGAAACAATGTGTTACATCTGTTTACGCTGCAGAATATTACTTTCATTGTATAGGTGTGTTGCTTTCATTTATGCTGCATTTGTTTAGTTATGAAAAGATATGGTGCATTTGTTTAGTTATGAAAAGATATGGGGCATTTGTTTCACCTTGCTACCTAAGGCATCTGGTTGATTTAATAGAGCCGAATGGCCAATAGCTAGGCAGAAGAAGGATGGGCAAGGCTGGCAGAGAAGGGAAACAAATAGAAGAGATCTAAACTGGGGAGGAGCAAGAAAAAAAGCAAGAAAAGAGGAATGAGAGAAGAGGAGAAAAGATAACCAGGCAACCTCAGCTAGGCAGACATAGAGACAGTGAGAAAGTAAGAAAAAGTGAAAAGTCCCAAGGCAAAAAGCAAATAAGAAAGAACGGGTTAACTTAAGTCAAAAGAGCTAGCCTGAAATGTGCCTAAGATAGGCCAAGCATTCAAAATGAATAAGTCTCTGGGTCATGATTTTGGAGCTGGTTGGTGGCCCCAAGGAAAAATCCTGGTACAGAAAGCGTGACAGTGTATTTTGGAAATGGTAAATAAGTATTCTGAGTGTAGGGGAATGTGGTACAGTAGTGGTGTTGGGATATTCTGACTTATCAGGAAGCCAGGATATACTTAGAACCGCAATAGGACAGCTCTGGAGGCTGGAACTGCAATGGAATAGCTCAGCCCTGGAGGAAAAGTGTCCTGACTTATCAGGAAGCCAGGCTACCTGAAGCTGGGGTGCGGTTGGGGATGGTCTCCCTGCAGGATATAGGGATCCTACTCTTCTCCTGGAGAGCCACTACAGCTGAGTTCTGCTCTGTTCCCTTGTGGGAGCATCCTAGCAGAGCTATCTGCTTCTTCTCAGGCCCAAGATATTTCTTCTGCTAATACTGTGATAAAGGGAAGCCGCTGCAGAAATGTAGCAATCTCCTCTGGCTCCGGCAAAAAGTTGGTATTTTCTTCAGCTGGCCTTGTTCAACCCCCTCAAGGAGCTTCCTAGCAAGGTTCTTCTGTTCTGCTCCACCTTGCTGGGGCCCCCTAGGGAACATCTCAGCATAGCCCTGGTTGTCCTGGTCCTGGAACTCACTATGTTGACCAGGCTGGCCTTGACCTCACAGAAATTAACCTGCTTCTGCCTCCCAAATGATGGGATTAAGGTCGTGTGCCACCATCCCTGGAATTTCGATCAAACTTGATCTTTCAAATTTTTTATCTTCAACTTTGCAGATTTATTCTGTTGCACAATCTCTCTCAACCTTTCTTTTTTAAGACACAGTTTATGTAGTTCAAGCTGCTCTCAGATGTGCTATCTAGTAGAGGCTGACTCTGAACTACTAAGACTACTAACTCCACCTATCAAGAGCTGAGATCACAGGAGTATTCCATGTTCAATTTATGTGAGGATGGGGATTCAACCCAAGATAGATGTTAGACCAAGTACACTATCAATTGAGAAACATCTTCAGGACCCCAAACAGGCTTTTAAATTACTCTAATAAAACCACAAACATTATAGGCTATTGACAGGTCTCTGGGTTCCCCTCTAGAACTCAATGGTAAGACCCTGTTGTTAAAGACACAGTGTACATGAGCCATAGAACATAGAGAAATCAGCCGGGTGGTGGTGCACTTTAGTCTCAGCACTTGGGAGGCAGAGGCAGGTGGATCTCTGTGAGCTTGAGGCCAGCCTGGTCTACAGAGTGAGTACCTAGACAGGCTCCAAAGCTACACAGAGAAACTCTGTTGCAAAAATAAAAAGGGGGGGAGCATAGAGAAATCAATCCGGTACTCACTTAGAAGTTTTGTCCCTACTGGCTGGCTTTCATAGTGCTGAAAGGTGCATTGCTGCTGGAGAATTGTGATAATCAGGCCTCACCTGACTATGAACACTGTGAGCCACAAAATGACTGGCCTGGAAAGATATGCCTATTGATGTAATACTGGCAAAAGCACCATGAGAGTTTCCAACCACTTTCTGATTGGATTTAAGATCAGATCCACAAGATGATATCCATTAACTAGCACCATTATAAGCCGAGAACTTATGGCTGTACAAGTCATAGACCCCCAAGGGATAACCAACCACGATTGCTTTGCTAAATTGACATACTATTAAGCCAACTCCACTTACAGTTATGCCCATAGATTGTTGACTGAGGTTTCTGTCCTGCCTGATTCCCACAGTCGTTAAGTCCCAAAGAAATGCACAGAGTTCTACATTAGTTATAAACTGATTGGCCCATTAGCTCAGGCTTCTTATTAACTCTTATAACTTATCCCATTTTCTTGTCCATGTTAGCCACGTGGCTCGGTACCTTTTTCGGCAAGGCAGTCACATCTTGCTTGCTCTGTGACTGGATCACAACTGCAGAATGAGCTTTCCTCTTCCCAGAATTCTCCTGTTCAGAATTCTCACAGCACTTCCTCCCCTCACCTTTTTTTTTTTAAGAATAAGAACTCTGAATCTAATCTCCTTTGTTTAGCTTTTCTCCTGACCATTATCCATAACAACTTATAACCAACATTGTGAACAAAGGAAAATATCCATAGTCCATTTTTGGGGAATGTGGTCATTGTTTTCCAGGCTATTTCCTGCTGAATTGGGGCACTGATAATCTTATGGGAACCTAAAGAAAATTTAGAATTATGATCAAGTCCTGACTGGAGGATCCTGTGAGGCTTGACCATCTCAGGCAGCAGTCTTGAATCTGCTCTGGATGTAGAACTCAGACATCTGGGCCATCCATTCCTATCGAAGATTTCTCAGGTGGTCTTCCTTGATCAAACCTGATTTTTTTATATAAATTTTTTTCTTTTATTATTTCTTTATTATGTATACAATATTCTGTCTGCTTGTATGCCTGCAGGCCAGAAGAGGGCACCAGACCTCATTACAGATGGTTGTGAGCCACCATGTGGTTGCTGGGAATTGAACTCAGGACCTTTGGAAGAGCAGGCAGTGCTCTTAACCACTGAGCCATCTCTCCAGCCCCCCTGATTTTTCTTAACTCAGAATGAATCCACAGCTTCCCATGTCCTGCGGAAACAAAAGCAAAACCTCTTCTCCAAATAACATACCTTTTGACTTCAATCTTGAAGTCAAGGTATTTTCAAAATACCTATTTTGGATTAATTCAGCAGCATTTATAAACATCTTTTAGCAGTTGTTGCTCCTTCCTCAACATTCAAACAATTTAAAGAGAACATAATAACATATAGTATCCATATTTTCCATGTGTTTTCCATCTTTATGTGGTTTTATTTTAACCTCTCTTTTATTTTTATTTTTAATTTTTGGCTTTTTGAGACAGGGTTTCTCTATGTATCTTTGTCCTGGAACTCACTCTGTAGACCAGGCTGTCCTTGAACTCACAGAGATCTGCCTGCCTCTGCCTCTCAAGTGCCAGGATTAAAGGTGTGTGCCACCACACCTTGAACTCACAGAGGTCTGCCTGCCTCTGTCTCCCAAGTGTTGGGATTAAAGGTGTGTGCCACCACACCAACTACTCTTTTTCTTTAAGGACTTTATCCTTTTTTCTTTTTTTCTCCCAAGCTTACACATATTTTTAAACACACTGTAAACCATTTAGAGGTTTTCTTCATCTGAATCTCTCTTTACTGTATATCTCTCTTTTTCTGACCACATGAGTCTTTAATTTGCTAGGCAATATGGCTAGGATTAAAGCTGTGGCTTTAATGGCTGAATCCAGCCAATTCCTTAGCTTTCTGAGATTCCAGCCTCATGGTGGAGGTACTGGCCAGAGCCATGTTTATTGCCACAACTCTATGGCATTTCAAGGTCCCTGCCACCGCCAAAAATCATGCAGTCAGCTTTTCATCAACACCATTTAAGTGTTTCGTGGCAACTCCTCTTAAAAGAGCTGCAAGGTTTTAAAGCTAAAGCTGAGTCAGGAAGCCTCTTTTATTTTATTTTTATTTATTTATTTATTTATTTATTTATTTATTTATTTATTTATTTATTTATTATGTATACAATTGTCTGCCTGCATGTGTCCCTGCAGACAGAAGTTGGCACCAGATCTTATTACCGGTGGTTGTGAGCCAGCATATGGTTGCTGGGACTCAAACTCAGGACCTCTGGAAGAGCAGTCATTGCTCTTAACCACTGAGCCATCTCTCCAGCCCCTAGGAAGCCTCTTTTAAATGAGATGCACTTGCCTCTAGCACGCAGAACAAACCCAAGAAATTGCTGCTACCAGGAAGCCATGCTTAACTCTGTTCCCAAGCTCTCTCAGGTTTCCTGTGGATGCACTTGTCCACATGTTGGGCACCATTCTGTTGACTGAGGTTTCTGTCCTGCCTGGTTCCCACAGTTGTTAAGTCCCAAAGAAATGCACAGAGGTCTACATTAGTTATAAACTGATTGGCCCATTAGCTCAGGCTTCTTATTAACTCTTATAACTTATATTAGCCCAGAATTCTCCTGTTCTCGTCACCCTGCCTCTACTTCCTGCCTGCTGGCCAATCAGCATTTTATTAAACAAGTACAAGAAACAAATGTTTACCTGGTAAAACCATTATCCCACAGCAATAGATCAATGCCTCTCTTAGTGCGCATCAGAGAAGCTTCTGTTTGCTGTAGATGGGATTAATACAAACATCCACAACTGTGCAAGGCCAGAGCAGAAAGGACAGAAAAGGGCAGAATTCTTATCCTCAAATGGAGCATGAGTATCGCACCTGTCCTCTTAAGGCTCAGGGATTACTGCGGAAGAGTGTTGTGTACTGTTTTACTCCACTTCTCACAAGTTAAAAGGATTATGGTATTTTCTCTCTCTCCTGGTCTTAGGGCCCTTCCCCTTCCTCAATTACTGAGACTATGAGTTTACAAGTTTCAGATGAGTTCATACATTTTAACTTCTGTTCCCAGTTTGTATATGTCTTAACAGGTTTCCATTTGGCTGACAAACACACCCAAGCATCAATTGCTGATAACCTGCTCCAAATAACTATGAGTCCTGGACTTGCTAAAACCTGATATGGACTAATCCAGCCAATGTGATTGCTGTCTTTTCAGCTTGTCAATGAACCATATGCTTCTCAATTTCCTCATTGCCTCTGAGAACAATATTCGGGTTTTTTGGGGTTTGTTTTGTTTTGTTTTGTTTTTGGAGACAGGGTTTCTCTGTAGCTTTTGGAGACTTGGAGCCTGTCCTGGAACTAGCTCTTGTAGACCAGGCTGGCCTCGAACTCACAGAGATCTGCCTGCCTCTGCCTCCCGAGTGCAGGGATTAAAGGTGTGTGCTACCACCACCCAGTCAACAGGAAGTTATTACTAGTGATATTACTGGTGTAGGGTATAAGGGTCAGCCAAAAAAACCACACCCTAACCCTGAAACCAGAGCCAAAGAAACACACTCTGGCCCTGAGACCAGAGCCAGTTAACTGGCCCTGAAATCAGAGCCAAAAGGTTAAAAGGGGCCAATGAAAGGAACACACTCTGGCCTTGAAACCAGAGCCAAAAGTTAAAAAGGGCCAGCGAAAGAAACACACTTTGGCCCAGAGACCACAGTCAAAGAAACACACTCTGCCCTGACCAACTCAGCACAAAAACCAACCAATCCCTGAGCATGAAGCCAACCAACCCCTGAGCACAAAACCAGCCAATCTCTGAGGTTGTCAAGCTCAGGGATTGAAATCTGACCATTTCCCACCCTGAAAAACTCCACCCCAAGGAGCCCTAGATAAGCCCTGTACCTGTTCAGTTGGGAGTTGCCCTTTTCCACCCTTGCAGCGGCAGCCAAACTCCTGGATTTCGCCCTCCCAATAAATCTCTTGAAAGAGGTTTAGGGGATGGCCTTCTTTCTCTGGAGTAGAGTGGAGCAGACAAGTAATGGCTCTTCCAGAGAGGGGCAGAACTGCTACATTCTGCGGGGAAAATATCAGAATAATGCTTCCAACAGCCAGGATACCTTTCCCTTCAGAGTTATAGATATTGCTTCCGACAACCAGGATACATTTCTCTTCAGAGTTATAACACTTACAGGTATAGCCTGGTTTCTGAAGGCCAGGATATCTTTCCCTTCAGAGCTGTAACACTTACAGGTATAGTCTGGCTTCTAACAGCCAGGATACATTTCCCTTTTGAGTTGTAGGTATAGCCTGGCTTTTGATGGCCAGGATAATCCTTCCCCCCAGAGCTGTAACACTTACAACCTTATGAAGTGGGTTACAAGTCCTGGTATAAATGACAATGAGAAGTCCACTTACACTCTGAAGTTTGTGTTAGTATATGTTTTTATTGTGGTCTTTCTCATTTTTGTAGCTTAGACTAGCCTTGAAGTCATGGTGATCCTCCTGCCTCTGCCCTTCCCAAAGGCTGGAATTACAGACATGAAATGCCATGCCTAGTCTTTTAGAATATGTCTCTCAACAGAAGTAATGGATATGCACAAATATGTTAGATTCAACCAAGAATGCAAACACACCCACAGTCTGTTAATGTTTGCAACAAATAACTGACAGAAAAAAGACTATCACTATCATGTATATTATATGGTTTTATCATTCAATTAGTTGGCACTATATCTATTCCACCAACAGTATTCTCATTAACATGAGTTAACAAAGTCATCCTTGTGGAGAATTTGGTAACTGTTCCACTGAATTTTTTCATGAGAAAGTTTCTATTGTATCAAATTGATGCAGTTTCTTCTTGGCATGTAGAAAGTCCTTCTCCATAATCCCTTTAAGTACCTTCTCTGGGGTCCTTTTCTGAGCAGTAATGTGTAGCACTGTCACATGGGCATTTTTATTTACAATAATATACACAGCATTCCATTTCACAGAAACAATGATTACAGTAAGACAAGTCCCCAGTGAATTTTTCCTCATAATGTTTAAGTGTGAACACTCTGATGCACACTGAGCACTGACTTCTGAACAAAGCCTTTTCCACAGACTACACACTTATAAGGTTTATCTCCACTGTGTGTTGTTTGGTGTTTGTTTAAGTTGGACCTATCAGTGAAGGCCTTCCCACATTCAGAACACACATAAGGCTTCTCTCCTGTATGAATTCGCTGATGGACTTGGAGCTGTGATTTCTTAGTGAAAGATTTCCCACAGTCACTACACTCATAAGGCTTCTCTCCAGTATGAATTCTATGATGTGTAATCAACTCTGACTTCTGTCTGAAGGTCTTCCCACATTCCGAACAGACATAGGGTTTCTCCCCCGTGTGAGTTTTTTGGTGCTTACTGAGATTTGACCTGCCACCAAAGGCTTTCCCACATTCGGCACACACATAAGGTTTCTCACCTGTGTGGACTGGCTGGTGCACCAGGAGCTGAGATTTAGAAGTAAAGGACTTCCCGCAGTCATCGCATTCATAAGGCTTCTCTCCAGTATGAATTCTTTGATGAGTGATGAAGTTTGACTTTCGGATGAAAGCTCTCCCACATTCAGTACATACGTAGGGTTTCTCCCCTGTATGAATTTTCTGATGCACAATGAGTATTGATTTCTGATTGAAGGCTTTTCCACATTCGTGGCATTCATACTGTCTCTCTCCCGTATGAATTTTCTGGTGTATATTGAGGTGTGATTTCTGAGTAAAGGCTTTCCCACAGGTACTACATCCATATGGTTTCTCTCCGGTGTGAATTCTCTGGTGTGTCATCAGGTCTGACCTCTGAGTGAAGGCCTTTCCACATTTTGAACACACATAGGATTTTTCTCCTGTATGTGTTTTCTGATGTGTGATGAGATTTGACCTGTTAGTGAATGCCTTCCCACATTTACTGCACATGTAAGGTTTTTCTCCCGTGTGAATTCGTTTGTGTACATGGAGTTGGGACCTGGACGTAAAGAGTTTTCCACAGTGACCACATTTATAAGGTTTTTCTCCAGTATGAATTATCTGGTGTGCAACCAAGTGTGCCTTTTGAATGAAAGCCAGTCCACATTTCATGCACACATATGATTTTTCTCCTGTATGGATTCTTTGGTGCACTGTGAGAGCTGACTTCTGGGTGAAGGCTTTTCCACAGTCACTACACTGATAAGGTTTCTCTCCGGTGTGAATTCTCTGATGAATGATTAATTCTGACTTGTAGGTAAAGGCCTTCCCACATTCTGTGCAGATGGAAGATTTCTCTCTAACTTGAGCTTTTTTATGTGCAATGAGGTTGGAACTACCACTGAAGGTTTCCCCATATTCGGCAGATATATAGGGCCTCACTCTTGCGTGGATTCGCTGGTGGGCCTGGAGCTGTGACTTGGAGATGAAGGACCTTCCACAGTTACTGCACTCATATGGCTTTTCTCCAGTGTGAATTCTTCGATGTGCAGCTAAGTGTGTCTTCTGGATGAATGCCTGTCCACACTCAATACATACATAGGATCTCTCTCCTGTATGGATCTTCTGGTGCATCTTGAGTGTGGACTTCTGTGTGAAGGCTTTGCCACACTCAGTGCATGCATGATGTCTCTCTCCTGTGTGAATTTTCTGATGGATACTGAGGTCTGAGTTGTAGGAGAAGCCTTTCCCGCACTCGCTGCATTCATAGAGCTTTTCTCCAGTGTGAAACCTCTTATGTCTGAAGAGAGAAGATACTTGGAAAAATGACTTTCCACAGTCATTGCATTTATAGGGTTTCTCTCTAGTATGGGTTTTCTGATGTGTAATGAATTCTGGCTTCTGTGAAAATGCCTTCCCACATTCAACACATACATAAAGTTTTTCTCCTGTATGAGATTTCATATGTATTTTGAACTGTGACTTCTGGGTGGAGAGCTTTCCAAGTTCAGCACCTTCATATGAATTCTCTCCATAAATTTTCTGATACTGACAAGGTACTTGTTCATAATTGAGCGCTTTTCCACATTGATTTTGGTCCCATAATTTCTTTCCTGTTACAGTATGCTCAGCATTGGTATAAGATGAAATTTTATCATATTCAGTAATCTTTTTAATTCTCTTTGGCTCATTATTTTCATTATGACTCTGTAATTCTAAATTATGCTTCAGATCATTCCCAAGTAAGTCACACTGATGGGGTGTTTTGGGAGGGAGAACAATGTATGGGTTCACATGAATTATTTTTCTAATGACCTTAGATCCATAATGACTCTTTGAATCCAGTGTCTTCTTGATGAAAATAACATCACTTGCTGATTTATTTTCAATTCGCTGACAGGTCTCTTTCTGGCCACCAATTTGCTGCAATTCTTCTGGAATGAAATATGAGAAAACATCATGTAAAACTATCTTCTTGCTCAATGTTCAAAGAGGTTTCTTTTTTTTTTTTCAGAACTCCCTGCTGTAGTCTCTGAAGGTAAAACATGCTATTTTAGCTTGCAGTCCAACTAGAATAGGCTACAGCTAGCAGAGGCTACATGGCATGGTATAAATGGCTCATCCAGGATGAACACAGAGACACGAAGAGTAATAATTTGATGAAAAAGGTTGTGGTGGACAGGAAACATCCAGGTACACAATATATCAGTTAGAGGAAGTAACTAGGTAGATGTATTATGTACAAGCAGATGTGAAGAAAATAAAGCAAAGAACAAGGTACACAGAGCAAACTAGCATGTCTATACAGCTAAATAGCTCAAATTTATTTTAGACCTCATAACATGGATGGTTTTTAAATGTTTCCATCATACAGAGGGAGGAGGATGTGAGCAAAAGAGAGAAAAGAGTATACTAACCCCATATCGTAAGTCTAAAACAGAAGATTATAATTAAATGCAGACCTCATCAGTAAAGTACGGTAACAAAACAGCAGCAACGCTGGACGGTGGTGGCGCACGCCTTTAATTCCACCACTCGGGAGGCAGAGGCAGGGGGATATCTGTGAGTTCAAGGCCAGCCTGGTCTACAAGAGTTAGTTTCCAGGACAGGCTCCAAAGTTACAGAGAAACCCTGTCTCAAAAAACAAAAAACAGGGCTGGAGAGATGGCTCAGCAGTTAAGAGCATTGCCTACTCTTCCAAAGGTTCTGAGTTCAATTCCCAGCAACCACATGGTGGCTCATTTCATCTGAAATGAGGTCTGGTGCCCTCTTCTGGCCTGCAGGCATACACACAGATAGAATATTGTATACATAATAAATAAATAAATATAAAAAAACAAAAATAAAACAAAAACAAACAAACAAACAAAAAAACAAACCAAAACCAAAAACCAGCAGCAACAACAGAAAAGTCAAGTAACCAGGAAGAAAGACCCGGTCAAATGTGGACTCACTCAGGCAACACTGAGATGAAGCTTGGTAAAGGGTGATTAATAGTGTCAAACACAGCAGACAGATACTCCATAGGTTTAGTGACAAGGATTCCCAAATCATAAGCTAGAAGAAAGGCAAGGTAAGCTGGGAAGCAATGAGAACTCTCATGTAGTAGCCACAAAAAAAGCAGGAGGAGAGCTGGGGTGGAGATATGGTTCTGAAGCATCTCAAAGGGAAAGAAGGAAATTGGATGTATAGGAGTATAAATATGTATATCACAAAGTAATTATGAATGAAAGATTCATAAATACCTGCATATATAAATAAAGACTAAGGCCATGGGAAAGGTGTGAGAAAAAGTCAATTAAAAAAATAAAAGTAAGAAAAGAAGAATGAGGTAGATTAGCACACACTCTAGAATCTATAAAGTTAAGAAGACAGAAATAACAAAGGTCATCTGAGCAGAACGCATTCAGTTACTTGAGAAGTCAATGTTAAGGGTCCTCAAGCAAGCAATACAAAAAAATTTAGAACTTTTCCCAGAAGTCATCTTAACAGCATTTCTAAGGTGTCAATCCTGTTCTAAGGTGCAATCCTGCTCAAGATGGCTGAGGTTTTCTCTCTTTTCTGAGGATCCCTTGCCTCCCACCTGAACAGGTTACACTCACTCACCTACACAGGGTTAACATGGGCTCTCATTTTGCAACACCCATGTGTCCATTCCTTGCTCCAGCATTAAAACCTCTGTCTTGGGAACTTGATATCCTATTCACAAAAAACGATAAAGGACTGGGTCCAACTACTTATGTTTCAGAGTCCAATCCATTGGGTCTTACTGTTTAATGAGAGTTTGTTCTTAAGTAGCCACAGATCTCTAGGAACAGAATAATCTTTAGAGTGCACAAAGGAGATAAAGAACCCTGGTTACAGGGCTGGAGAAATCCTCAGCAATTATGAGCACTTGTTCTTAACTTGACTTGGTTCACAGCAGCCACACTGGGCACTCACAACTGCCTGTAAATCCAGTTCCAGTGAATGTGATGCCCTCTTCTGGCCTCCAAAGGTACTGCATCTTCAAGCACGTGAAATAAAGAAACAAATCTTAAACGAATACAGACAAAAAACATGACATATTGAAGATACCTCATAGGGGCATCCAATTAAGAATAGAATACACTCAGTGAGACTTGGTTACAGACAAGGGCACTCTGCTTACCTACTGAGCGCAGGTGACTGCAGGTCTCCTGCATCACATCCCGGTAGAGGCGTCTTTGATCAGGGTCTAGGTGCTGCCATTCTTCTGTGCTGAAATCTATGGACACATCCATGAAGGACACTGACCTCTGTAAGAGCAAATTCCTGTTCAGTGCAAACAGACTCAGGGGTGGGTGGAAAAACATAATTAGAAATAAGGAATATAGATTTTGTTTTTGTCTTTAGCTCATTTGTAAAAGTCCCTGGAGAGTAATGCCAGAAAGATGGCCAAGGAGAAACACTAACACTCATCTCACAGCCAAAACAACAAATAAACTACTATATGTTGATGGAAATAAGCAAAGAAGACTCCTGGGGACATCAGAGGAGTCACAGGAACCCCACAGAGTACAGAAAACCAGGATGACCACATGAAAAGACAAAAGGCAATACCTTGTTGCCACCCTCCCAGCCCTTGGTAGCAGTCAGCTCAGGATTAGGAGGCACGAGGCGCTCAGCAGCCATCATTATCTTGGGCACTATAATGGTTAATTCTGCCAACTGGACACAATTTAGAAGCATAGGAAGAGAGTGCCAGCGAGGGGCTGTCTAGACCACAGGGGCCTATGGGAGACTGTCTTGATTATGTCCGTTGGTATGGAAAGCCCACAGGGGTCTACACCATTTCCTAGGTAGGAGATCCTGAGCTGCGTAAGTAGGGGGCAGAGCTGAGGGGCTGAGCACAAGCATGCATTCTCTTTGCTCTTGACTGTAGATGTGCTCAGCTGTGTCAAATTCCTGCCACTGTGACATCCCATAATAACTGTAGCCTGGAACTGTGAGCCAAGTAAACTCTTGATCTTTTATTTTGTTTCTGTGAGGTTTTTTTTCTTTTTTAGCCATAGAAATAGGAAATGAAACTAGGGCAGGCCTCACAGGTCTAAGCACAGCTGAGGGAGTTGCCTGGAGACTCCACGGTTATTCTTTCTCCAAACAAAGAGCTGACACTGTGCCTTGTCCCCTGTGGTTCATGCAGAAGTCATATTACACCACCTTGCTGGGTATAGCTTGTTCCAGGGGTCTGAGCTCAGCCCTTGAAGGACAGGGTGTGGCAGGCAACTTGGAGGGGCAGACTGGAAGGTTTTACAATAGTTTGCTGCCATAGATAGAATATAACAGAGCTATCTGGGGGATAGCAGGCCACCAGACAGATGGGTCAGTGGTGATCTTTGTTCATTTTTATTTATTGGAAAATAAATACTGTAATTCTTTGTATATTATTATTATTATTATTATTATTAGTAGTAGTAGTAGTAGTAGTAAGATTCATCCATCATCATTTTAGGCAGTTGTCATCTTAAATTCCCATTCCTAAATATACAGCTGTAGACTCCTTCCTTCCTTCCTTCCTTCGTTCCTTCCTTCGTTCTTTCCTTCGTTACTTCCTTCCTTCCTTCCTTCGTTTCTTTTCAAGATAGGGTTTCTCTGTGTAGCCCTGGCTGTCCTGGAACCCGCTCTGTAGACCAGGCTGGCTTCAAACCAGAAATCTGCCTGCCTCTGCCTCCTGAGTATTGGGATTAAAGGCGTGCACCACCAATGCTGGGCTTGTAGGTTTCTTGTGATTCTTATTTCTAAGCCAATCTTCTCCCACTCCTTTATTTTTAAATAAGAAAAGCAGTTGCTGACAGATAGGCCTGGAACTATCAAGTGGACTTCAGTGTTGCTAGGAGCTGGATAGATAGGATTATCTAGTTCATGGCACTCTCCATGATGTTACACACACACACACACACACACACACACACACACACACACACACACACACACACACACACACCCTCACAGGCAGTCAACATTAAAGAAAACTCATGTCTGGCCACTGGGACCGAAGACTGCTATGGAACATTCCTTTACACTGTGTGTCACTATGTTGCTTATCTATGTTGCTATGATTGGTTTAATAACAAGCTGACTGGCCAACAGCTGAACAGTGTGTTTGAGATCAGCTGCAGGACAGGAAACTCCACCTACAGAAGACAAAACCAAAATATGTTGTGGGATATTTTGATCACACTCTGACACTCCCGAGACTGCCAATACAGTTTATTTTGAATCAGATGGCAGAGCTAGTTAGTAGCTAACCAAAATTAGCCATAGAGCTTTTGGAGGACTGAGGATATATAGAGAGACACAGGAAATAGTAGGGAGGGGCTGAAAGAAAGGCTCAGTCCTTTTGGATCAAGGAAGGAGAGAGAGTGAAGGTCACTGATTGCTTCTCTGTCATTTCTGTGATCAATCAGTTTCTTACCCTGATATCTGACTCCCGAGTTTTTATTGATAAAGAATATTTAGATAAACACTTGAAAGACCATTCTTTAATTATGCCTAAGCAGATAGAAATCACAGCACTATTCAACTGCAAAGCAATAACCATCCTCTTATTCCCACCAATACAGATGACTGTTACTTCTTAATCCTGGCATAACAGTCAATCCTGGCTCCCCATCTGACTAAAAATGACTGAGATATCCAAAGCTGAAACTGCCCAACAGAACAGAAATGTCATGAACATTCAGCTGAGACTTGCTATTTGTGGTCAAAGCCTAAAATGAAATCCTACTATTTCTTAGAGATCAGAAAAATAAGACTTTTTTTTTCCTAGAGAAGAAAGTTATTCACAAGATGCTCTGTATTTACCAAACATTTAAAAACAAACTGCAGTGTTGTATCCAGCATACTAACTACTATTTTTGAAATCAGAAGAAAAATAGTAGTTGTTTTCAGTGAATAATCCATGGCAAACAATATAAACTGGCCATCTACACTCGGTGACAAGGGCATGCAGAGAATGAGGTGGGGGAGCCACAGTTCATCTTTCCCCTGTGAGTCTTTCAACACAGGAATTTTTAGTGTTGCTTTTAGTTCCCCATATATGAACTAAGTATAGACATTGCCTATTCAAAAGAATTGAATCATTCCAAACTATCACTGTATCGCCAGAGGGATAAGACCTTCAACACTAATGAAAAAGACAAACATCAAGTGCTATACAAATGAATATTTTTTAAAAAAACTAAAAGCCAGGCAGTGGAGGCACATACCTTTAATCCCAGAACTTGGGAGGCAGAATCAGGAGCACCTCTGTGAGCTCAAGGCAAGCCTGGTCTACACAGGAAGTTCCAAGCTGGCCAGGGCTACATAGTGAGATTCTGTCTTAAAAAAAAAAAATTAACAAAAAAACAAAAAATAAGAGTCTTTCATCATGTTCCACCCTCCGGGCTCTGAAGTGGGGGACACTTGCTCTGCTGTTTCTTAAGTTTTTGATAGAAAGATCAAAAGTTGTTCCCTTAGAGTTTGGTTGCCTCCTGTGGCCTATCTGCTCTTCCTCTGAGACTCTAGCAACAAGTCAGAGGCCACTATTTTGTGGAGGAAGTCCCACCCCAGGATTCCTCCTGCTGACCTCACACGGGCTTCCATGATCCCCTGGTGCCAAAGGTGTAGCTTCCTTGGTTGAAGTGCAGTTGCTTGACATGGTCACCCTGGGTCTCACAGGTTCTCTATGAAATCAGAGATATGCGGACAAAGTAATCTGAAGTCTGGCAGAAGATCTTGTAAGCCCCACAGAGATACCAAGAAACCTGGAAAGATCAAGTCCTTAGTCCTTAGCCGTTCACCACAGAAAGATATCTTGGGCATCTGAAGGTACTAGAAACTACAGAGCAGTGTCCTCAACCTGTGGGTCACGACCCCCTTGCGATTAAAAACCCTTTCACAGGGGTTACCTAAGGCCACTGGAAAAAAACAGATATTTACATTACGATCTCTAATAGTAGCGAAATTACAGTTATGAAGTAGCAACAAAAATAATTTTATGGTTGGGAGATCACCATAACAGGAGGAACTGTATTAAAAGGTCACAGCATTAAGAAGGCTGAGAACCACTGGTCTAGAGGAATTGTCAAAATACAGTTAAGCCTCGCACCACCTGGCTTTGCTCCTGCAGGTCTAAGAACTTAAGAATTCATGCTTCTAACTAGTACCCAGAATGATCCTGAATTGTTATACTACAGGGGCAATACACAGTGCTGGGAGAGTAGAAAATTTAAGAAAATCTGGGCCTCGGGAGACATCTTAGAGGGTAAAAAGAACCTACTACCTGACAACCCAAGGTCCACCCCCAAGACCTTGAAAGGAGAGAATTGGCCTGTGCAATTTGTCCTCCCCACTCCACACACACACCATGGCATGTGCTCAGGCACACTAACACACATATACACACTACATAAAGGCAAACATCTTAAAATAGACATCAAAATGTAAAGACAACATAACCAAAAGAAGTAAAACACATATACCAAATGTACCCAAGACACTGATTCTGGAATTGGCGTTGCTATAACTGGCTACCACCCGGATAAAAGCAAAGGAGATCAATCATTGCACGCTGTGCAATGTACAAACTCAGGCAGGTCTGAAAAATTAAATATATGTACTTTCAGACACCTCAAAAATATTGCAAGTTTTCTGAAGTCTGTATTGCGTACCACCGTGCGATGGGCTGTGAATGGTGCCGTTCCACCAGGGAAACATGCGCTACACCCGGCTCACCCCAGATTAGAGAAACAACAGCCGAAGACAGAATTTCACCTAGGTCCAAACTAGTGAGGCCAATGAGTTTATGGGGCTTGCTTACAGAGCACAGGGGAAGGGTTATTGAAAAGAACAATGGTGACCCCAAAACAGCTACATCATATTAAAAGTGTCCCCCCTTCATGGATGACAACCTCATGGAAGCTGCATCAGGAAGTCCTGCTTTTAACTAATCTAATCTTCCATTTCTTATATATGGTCGCACCTCTCGAGGTTCCTTTCCTAGAGACTCTCAATAGCGCCATGACATTCCCACAGAACTATCACCATCAGTCTTGCTCTCGTTGTCAGAATTTGAAGCAAAGTCCAAGACGGTGTCTAGTTATGCACGGTGGAGGAAGCTTCCACCCATCACACACAGGCGAGGAAAACTGAAGATATAAAAGATGGCACGCATTTCTCAGCAGACCACATCATATGATAAAATATGCCATAATGAGGAAGAGGGAGCAAGACGACTCAGATGGTAAGACACTTGCCACCAAGTCTGATGGCTCAAGTTTGATCCCAGGGGCCCATGTGGTGGAAAGAGAGAACCAGCTCCCATGGGTTGTTCTCTGACTTCCACACTTGTGACATGGCAAGTCTGTGCTGCCCTGGATCACAACCACACACACACACACACACACACACACACACACACACACACACACAATGAGTGTGTGTGTGTGAGAGAGAGAGAAGGGCTTGGAAGCTATAGCTCAGAGGTAGAGCATTTGCCTAGCATACTTGAGGTTCTGGGTCCAACACCTCCTCCCAAAAAAGAGAGACAAAGAAAACAGATGCCACAAAATTGAAATAAAGATATATATTATTTTCATCAAGAGACTAATAGCTTCTAATTAAAAAAAAATCTAGCAAATGCTTTTAAAAACCCAAGGGGTAAAAATTGGACAAACCATAGAAAACTTGCAAAAAGGAAAGGTATTTGGGAAATTAAGTTCTTTAACGAATTGATGATGGACACTTGAATTGCTATAATATCCCCTGAGCTATTTAGTCACACCTATTATTAAAAATACAATTAACTGGGCATAGTGGCGCACGCCTTTAATCCCAGCATTCAAGAGGCAGAGGCAGACAGATCTCAGTGAGTTCAAGGCCAGCCTGGTCTACAGAGCTAGTTCCAGTTCAGCTAGGGCTACACAGAGAAACCCCCATCTGGAACATTCCCTCCCCCGCAAATACTCATAAGTGGAGGGAGGTAGTAAGGGTTGGTAAGATCAAAACACATTGTATACATATGGGGAATTTTCAAAGAATAGGTAAATGTATTATGTAAAAATATACATGTGTTGGTAACAATACACTTATAGCAATATATACTTTCCCCCACAACTAAGCAGACAAAAAATATGTAAGGTTATATGATATATTAAGATACATGCTTATTATACCACAATACAACTAATTAACGAACGAATTATTTTTATGTAATAGTTGTGACATTTATGAAAAGTGACTACGGCATAGACCATAAAGTATTTTTCAACTCGACCCACTACCCAGAGACATTATTTGAAACAGGAGATGCACTTTAAAATGACTCCTGGATCAAATAAAACAAATTTAAAATAGAAAGCCAATTATATCTGAACAATAATAAAGAAAACTCTACATAACAAAGGTTGCAAATCCTTTAAAGGCTATAAATTAATAAGCTAAACTTTCAGACTAGAAAGCAAACAAATGACAGACGCCACGGTCCCACGGGTCACACAGCACAGTCCCGCTCGTCCCTCACACCCCATTACCCGCTGACCCTTCCACCTCCAAACTCAGAGTCCCGTTATTGACAGGAGAAATCCTCCCCAGGGACAACCATCAACCCCGCAGTCACCACCTCATCACCGCCTAACACCCACGCACACTACTAACTCCACAAATTCTAGTTGAAACCAACCGGAATCATCCCCGAAGACTTCTTGTTATTAACAGAATTAACAACAGAATACTCAATAGCGGCACCGCGGGCCAGAAACCACCTTCCGGTATCAAGGCCACTTCCGGTCTTCCAAAAATGTCCTCCTCGGCTATTATTAGTGCGCATGCCCAGCGTTACCTGGGAAGCTAGAGAAAGCCACGGCGTGCTCGCTCGCACGCACACACGCACGCACGCACACACACACACACACACACACACACACACACACACACGTGTAGCTTCAAGAGCCTTTTCATCCGATTCCCTAAGTGGCCCGGAGAACATGGCCGCACCCACAGATGATTATTCGTGTAGGCCGCCATCTTTGAAGCTTTTCCATTCCGTACAGCAGAATAGCTATCCAGGCCGATTTCACAGAATGAGGTAAAGAATTATCAGGTAGATAGAGTGCTGTGACCCTTGTCTGTGCATCATCCAAGAGGAAGAAGGTACTCGACATGGGATCATGAGTTCTGTTATATTTTGAATCCCAGTTGCCACGCTGAATACAGAGCCATCTGCTGGAAGAAACCGTAGGGTACAGGGGATCCAGAAAAGACAAAAACATTTAAGAGTGAGCTCGTGGGAGAAACCACTGGGAATGACGGGAGAAACCAAGGTGGTACAATCCGCTCTATAGAAAAAAAATCATTCATAGAAAAGGTTGACAGTTCAGGATGGAAACCTGCTCCGGAGAGAAACCCAGCAACCGAGGGAGGCGTGAGAGTCAGTATCACAAGCAACTGGAAGAGTGTTAAAATCTTTAATGGGACAAACGACATTGGGAGATAGGGTACAAGCTGGGGTAAGTCCTGTGGACTATTCCACAACGGAGGGGAGCAGTGGTGGTGTCCTGAAGGATGGAGTGGAGTGGAGGCATGAAGCCCAGTCTTCTGTTATCCTCCATCGACCACCTCGGGTAAAGGAGCAGGCAGCAGTAACAAAATAATAGTGGAAAGGAAAAGTATCGGCCCAGGACCCCCATGGCCAAGTTCTCAGCACAAAGGAGATTTATTTGCCCCAAGGGACAGATAACAGAGAATAAGTGAAACACAGGATAGAGGACACGGGAGAAGAGGATGGGAACAAGGGAGGGGGCAGGGGTATTTGTCACAGAGAGACAAAGGACTGCCTCTGGAGAGAGGGGAGGTAGATATGGCACATAGGTTTATAAAGGTAAAAGGGGAAACCTCGTGTTAGGATGAGGTGTTTAATTTTAATCGGGCATCTTAGTTAGTTGAGCCAAAGGAGGATTTGATTACTGGACTTTAATACTTTGATAGCTGGGCCTTGGTAGTCAGCCTCAGAAGGAGGAAGTGGTCAAATAAGGGAATAGACCTTGGTAGCTAGCTTTAGAAATGTAATCTAACAGTTTTTAGCAAGGTGGGGGGGAAGGGGGGAAAAGGGCAAGGCCTGCCAGGGCCATGTTTGCTAGGCTCAGGCTAGCTAGAGCCCTTCAATAGTTTAATGCCAGGGATGATGGCTCACACTTAAAGTCTCGGAATTTGGAGGATGGGGCACCAGACCAGGCTGAGGTACATGCAGAAGGAAGGGAGATGGGGGAGGGAGGAAAGAAATAACTTAAAATGGCCAACACGTGACTAAAAGCACCAAAATTCAAAAGTAATTGGTAGATGGCAATGTCCTTTCTGTGTAAACGAAGCCTTAATTCGATACCATGGCTCTCTAAATAGGTAACTAAACTCAAAAGACTAACCAGAGAAGCTGAGGTGGTGGCTCAATCCTTGGTTTTGCCAAGGACCAGAACCATGACAGGCAGCTCACAAATCTTTCTATAAATTTTAGGTGATCTGGCTCCCCCTTTTGGCCAGTGCAGTCACTGCAGTAATGTATGAATTCACACACACACACACACACACACAAAACAAATCTTTTTTTAAAAGGCTGACAATAGTTTTAATGGTACATGAAACAAATAAAACTTTCATTGCTGGTAAAATTAAATATTATGACCACTTTGTAAAACAGTCTGGTAGTTACTTATAAAATTCAATATTTGCTTATAAGATTTACTGATTCTGGGCTGGAGAGATGGCTCAGTGGTTAAGAGGACTGGCTGCTCTTCCAGAGGTCCTGAGTTTGATTCCCAGCCACCACATGGTGGCTCACAACCATCTTTAACGAGATCTGGTGCCCTCTTCTGGCCTGCAGGCATGCGTGTAGGCAGAATACTCTATATACAATAAGTAAATAAATCTTAAAAAAAAAAAAAGAACAAAAGGGAACCTGAGCTGAATCGCAAGCCACCACCAACCCCTGCCATTGCTCATTTACAGCTCAAAAAGACTGCATACTTCACGCTCCACCTCTTCTCTCCGTAATGGGTAATGTCCATCCCCCAATATAAACCCCGCCTCTTGAACCAAAAGACTCTTCTGGATTGGCTAGCGGACAGGTGACAGAACATACATGAGTAAGTTCTGGGATAGCCAGGGCCACACAGAAAAACCCTATCTTGAAAAACAAACAAACAAACAAAAAAGGTCTAGGTCATAAATATGACGATGGTGACATATATTCATGTTGAATCTCATCAAACGGCTCATTTTTAAATTAGTGCATTCTTGGGGCCGGAGAGGGGGCTCAGTGATTAAGAGTACTTTCTGTTCTCACAGAGGGACCTAAATTCAGGCCCCAGCACCTACATGGTTGTTGACAACCCTTTGTAAGTCCAGTTCCTGAATATCTGATGCCCTCGCCTGGCCTCCACAGCCCACCTACTGCAGGAAAGAAACCTTTTAAAGGTGTGTTTTAAAATAAACCCATACAATTGGTGTATTTTATTGTATCTAAATTGTACCGCAGTGGACTTGATTTTCCTTTAAAAATCCAACATAACTATAACTAATAAGACATCAGAAGGCTCACGCCACACGCATGAGTTCCTGGGTTCGATTCCCTGTAGATGCTCTTGCTGCACACAACTTAATTGTTTTACTGTATTCGCAGAGCTGTGCAGACATCACCATTTCCTAATTTAAGAATATTTTCGCCGGATAGTGGTGGCACAAGCCCTTAATCTCAGTGCTTGGAGGCAGAGGCAGGTGGATCTCTGTGAGTTGGAGGTCAACCTGGTCTACAGAGCCAGTTCCAGGACAGCCAGGGCTGCTACAGAGAGAAAACCTGTCTCGAAAAACAAAAACAAAACATTTTTTTCACTACAGGGTGAAGTTCACCTTTAGTCCAAACATCTGAGACAGGGGAAGATGGATAAGATGAACTGCAAATCCAGCCTACATAGTGAGTTCCAAGTCGGCCTGGAGAGATACCCAGACTCAAAATAAATAAATAAATAAATAAACAAATTGGAATAGGAAAAAACTTTTTTAAAATAAAAAACTAAACGGTAAAAGAACCCCATACCTAGTCAGGAGCAATCACTCATTCACAATTCTTCCTAAATCTGATAGTTTTTAATAACTAATATTGTCTTTTTTTTTTAATATGCCACCTAAATGAGTCTTATACTGAGAAAGGCAAAATGGGAGACCTATCGACATCCTAAACATTCCTTCAGTGAGTTCCAACGCCCACAAGCGTCCAGACACTGGGTGTGGTCTTTCAGAAATCATTGAAGCAACTTTGTTCCAGGAGACTAGTGCCACGCAGTTTCCGTCCCTAGACTACATTTCCCAGAAACACATGCGACGACACACAACTTCCGGCGCCAACCTGGCCTCCACTGTCTTACTCAGAAAGCAGTGGTTCCCGAGGTCGGACCCTTACCATGGAGGGGTCTTGTGTCCAGGATGTCAGCCCTGCGTGTTGTGAGAGTTTCGGTCCCAGCTTGTACCTGTGTCTAGGAAGCTTGCGCACGCAATTGCACGTGCGGAGCGAGCCCCTCAGCCTGCCTCAGGCGGTGTCCTGGCGGGAATCCGAGAACGAGCGCCATTTTCCCCGCCAGGTCCCACCGCGGACTACATTTCCCAGAAACTTCCGCGCACTCAAAGCAGCCCCTTTTTTTGCCTGCGGGACCCTCGTTGTCCGGGGAAGGGAAAGTGCGCGGGGAGCGGCCTAGACCCTTGTGAGGCTCCGCAGGTGCGGCCCTGGATTCTGAAGGGAAATTCCAGTTGGTATCCGAGCTGTCAGGCCGGTGGGAGTTGGTCTAGCCGGGTGAGCAGTAGCGAGCTCTTGGCTGTGTGTGAGTATGACCTGAAGTGACCCTAGGGCGCCGCGAGTGCGCGGGTGTGATTTTTAAGTTTCTCTGTAAACATTCTCAGAGCTGTGTGTGATTGATAACTGTGCGACCGTGTGTGTGTATGTGTGTGATTGCGTCCCCGTGTGTTTGGACTGATGGTGTGTAACGGCATAAGTTGTTTATGAGGGATCGATCAAAGAGTAATTATGCCTGCATGACTGTTAACTTGAAGGGGATATGTGTGTGTATGTGTACTGTGTGTATTGGGTGCTTGTGACTCTGCAGATGTTTGAGTGTGATTATGTAACTTCATGGGATATAGTGAATGTGGTTGGAAGATGAGTACCGTTGTCAAGCTGACTGTGTCTCTCTTGAGGCTGTTGTGTTCTGCTAAATGTGTGCTTTTGTATAATTCTCATGAGGGAACTGGAGGGGATTGTCACTATTGTGTGGCTCCGCAGTGGGTGTGCTATTGTGGCCATTTGTAGCACCGTGGTTTTCTTTGTTGTATTTTAGGGTTCTGTAACCGTGTGGATGTGGCTGTATCCTCAGGGTAGACGTGTTACTGTGGCTTCGGCCATATGTTGTAATGCTGTTGCTTGGGTAAGGGGTGGGTGTGAGGATATATGGGATCCCTGTGGTGGGTGAGTGGCTGCAGCCGTGGGTTTGTAGGTGCGGGATGCCTCTGACTGACGAAGTGGCGCCAACTTTCTGTTCTAAGAGACTGCAGTTTCTTAAGGACCGATTCCAGTCTTGGACAACATAGGCTTCATTCCTTTTCTGACTCTAGGAATACTCATGACAGCCTAGATTTCTTCTCCCTGGGTGACAGGTATACATCCAGGGTGACCTTTTATTAAAAGTTTAGGACCTCATGATTCCTTCTTTCTTCCTCAGCTCTGCTCCTCCAGAAGTACCCAGTGGAGAAAAGAGGAATGGCTGTGGACCAGGCCAAATATAAGGTGCGCTGGGCACTCCCTTTTGCTTTTTTCTTGGATGGTCTTGCTTAACACTCGTAAAATGACCTGGTTCTTCAAATTTTCCATTCATGAAAATGGTTGGAAACTCTACATGGACACACGCCCCGTGTTTGCTCTGACATCATTCTGTGTAATGGTCACATGTTAATTCAGGAAACAGATAACTTGTAAAGTTTTTGTTTCTTTCCAAACACACATCTCAAACACGGTTATTTCAAAGAATTTTGGAAACCGAGCTGAGTGAAATTTTCACTGCAAGGAAACAGCTTCTGCTCAGTTTCCTTCTCATGTTATTTTCAAGGGTGGGATCTTTACAGCACTGACCATTTCATATATTTCCACTAAAAGTTATGCATGGCAGTTGTGTAGTTTGGTTGTTGTTTGCTTTGTTTTGTTTTTCTGAGACAGGCTATGTAGGGGAATGTGTTACAGCTGTGGAGCTGCAAAGATATCCTGGGATGCCAGGCTGTACGCAATAGGACAGCTCTGGAGGGGCGGAGCCACAACAGGACAGCTCTGGAGGGGTAGAGCTTCAATAGGACAGCTCTGGAGGCTGGAGCCACAACAGGACAGCTCAGCCCTGGAGGAAAGGTGTCCTGACTTTATCGGGAAGCCAGGCTACCTGAAGCAGGGGTGCGGTTGGGCATGGTCTCCCCGTAGGATATAGCGATCCTGCTCTTCTGGAGAGCCGCTACAGCTGTGCCCTTCAGGAAACCTCAGAGCAGAGTTATCTGCTTCTTCTCCAGCCCAAGATGTGACTTCTTTTGCTAACACTCTGCTAAAGGGGAAGCCCCTGCAGAAATGTAGCAATCTCCTCCGACTGGGGAAAAGTTACTTTTCCTGCCCCGCCCTGCTCAGCCCGGCTTGTGCAGCTTCTAGCAAAGCTGTTCTCCACTTTGCTCCGGCCCCGAGGGAGCGTCGCAGCAAGGTTTCTCAGCTCAGTCCCCTAAGGGACATCCCAGCCAGGTCCATCTGTTCTGCACCAGCAAATGAAGATTGCCAACCAAGACTCTTTAGAGAAAGATTTATTTGGGAAGGAGGAGTCCAGGAGGGTGGCTGCCTCTCCTAGGGAGGGATAAAAGGCGGCCTCTAACTCAGCCAGCAGAGAGGCTTATATAGGACTTCTTAGGGGCAGAGTTTTCCTAGGGAATAGAGGGATTGGTTAGGTTTTCCTGCTCAGGCATTGATTAGTTTAGTTGGTCAGGGGCAGAGATGGGTCTGATTTCATGGCTAAACTGTGTTTCTTTTGCTGGACCGTTTTAGCCTTTTTGACTCTAATCTTAGGACCAGGGCATATTTCTTTCACTGGCTCTGATTCTAGGTTCAAAGTGTGTGTCTTTGGCACTGGTTTCAGAATCAGGGCACTTGCCTTTGGTCCTGGGCTCGGGGATAAAGATGTTTCTTTCCCTGGCCCAGGTCTCAGATCCAGGGTGTGTTTTTCTCTGACTCTGGGTTCAGAGTGCTCAGTGTGGTTGGTTTCCTGCTCCAGTTGTCCCTTTTACCCTACAGGCTGGTCTCAAACTCCCTTATACTTCTGATTCTCCTGCCTCCACTTTCCCAAGTAATGAAATTACATGTGTGAGTCACCATACTTAAAAAAAAAGTTTATCTATTTTTATTTTATGTGTATGGTTGTTTTGTATGTATGTATGTGTGTGCAGCACCACATATGTGCAGCGCTTGTGGAGGCCTGAAGAGAGTGTTGGATCCCTGGGACTGGAGTTAGAGAAGGTCATGAGCCACCTTATGGGAGCTGGAAACCAAACATGGGTCCGAGGCAAGAGCAGAAAGCACCTTTCACCACTGAGCCATCACTCAACCCCCATTTTTGAGTCATTTGTGTTGTTGGTTGTGTTTAGTTCTGAGACAAGGTCTCACTGTGAAACCCAGGCTGACTTCAAACTTGAAATCAAATTCTTTTTTTTTTTTGGTTTATCGAGAAAGGGTTTTTCTGTAGCTTTGGATCCTGTCCTGGAACTAGCTCTTGTAGACCAGGCTGGTCTCAAACTCACAAAGATCCACCTGCCTCTGCCTCCCAAGTGCTGGGATTAAAGGCATGTTGCGCCACCACCGCCAGGCAAAACCAGTCTTTTTTTTTTTTTTTTTTTTTTCTTTTTTTCTGACAGGGCTTCTCTGTGGCTTTGGAGCCTGTCCTGGAACTAACTCTTGTAGACCAGGCTGGCCTCGAACTCATAGAAATCTGCCTGCCTCTGCCTTCCAAGTGCTGGGATTAAAGGTGTGCGCCACCACCGCCCGGCGAAATCAAATTATTGCTTTAGCCTCCTAAGCACTGGGTATGAGCTACCATGCCAAGTTCAGCTTAACAATTTGAGTCTTGCCTTTCCTTAAAAATTCCATATTTGCTAGATGAGAGGCAGGCCAATTTCTGCAAGTTTGAGGCTAGCCCCTGGTCTGTTAATTGAGAACTGTGCAGTGAGACCCTTTGTCTTAAAAAAAAAAACACTAGAGTAACCTTATTACAGATAACTGTATGTAGAGGGATGTTTCTGTCTTGCTAACCAGTTCCCAAATAACCATATGGAGACTTATTCCTAGTTATGAAAGCTCGGCTGATAGCTTAGGCTTGTTTCTAACTAGCTCTTATAACTTTAACCCATTTCTGTTGATCTACTTCTGCCTCATGGCTTTATTACCTTTTCTCCGAACTGCCCATGCTGGTTTCTTGCTTCATCCCTGCCGAGCTGTTAACCCGTCAGCTTTTATTACACCAATCCCAGTGACAAATCTTTGTAGTGTACAAAAAGATAATTCCACAACAACTATAGTTTGGACATTGTTTCTCAGTTTTTAATTATTATCAAAAGATTGCTGTAGGTGGAATTTTCCTGTTCCACAGCTGCTCTCAAATAATCACTCAGAGGATTACTATGAATTATAAATGCTTGCCAATGGCTCAGGATTTTTACTAGCTTATTCTTACATTTAAGTTATCCCATATTTTTATGTATTATTTTTATGTGGCTCATAGCTTGTTACCTTATCTTCTACATGTCCTGTTTCCTCAGTGGCTAACTGGCATTTCCTCTGACTCTGCCCTTCTTCATCATTAGTAGCTGGTACAGACCTTTGAGACTCTTAGGTATTTAAAAATATGTTTAGTTGAAGTTCAACGGGAACTCTGGGTCATGCTGATTTTTGGTTTTTCAAGACTCTCTGTGGAACACCCTTAGCTGTCCTGGAACTGGTTCTGTAGACCAGGCTGGCCTTGAACTCACAGAGATCCTCTTGCCTCTGCCTCCCGAGTGCTGGGATTAAAGGTGTGCACCACCACCACCTGGTCATGCTTTCTCTATGAATCATTCATTTTATTTATCTCAGAAATAAGAACAAGTATGATAATGGATGGTTCTAATCAGTCTCATCAGTGTATATAAGCTGTTGAGATTGTAAATCAGAAATCAAAACATTTGGTCACCAGAAAAATAATTTGTATTAATAAGAAATGATTTTTTTTTCTTGATGCTGGGGATTGAAACCAGGACTCTGCCAGTGAGCTACTCCCTAGTCCTGTTGTCTTGAGACTTTATCTCACTATATAACCCAGGCTGACAACTCAAACTGCCAAAGTGCTCTTGTCTCAAGCCTTCCTGGTGCTGGCATTATGCCATGCATCAGCATGTTTGGCTTTCTGTCATCTGTTTCTGAATGAACAGAGAATCCAGAGGTACTGGTTCTTGGTGACATCAGAATAATGGCTCATTCGCTGAACCCCACAGCACAAGCACCAAAGTTTCAGGAGGATTTTTTGTATTATACAACTAGGGTGTGTGTTTATTGTTTCAGAAGTCGATGGTGTTCAGCGACGTGTCCCTGGACTTCTCTCAGGAGGAGTGGGAGTGCCTGGGCCCCGCTCAGAGGGACTTGTACAGAGATGTGATGTTGGAGAACTACAGCAACCTGCTTTCAGTGGGTAAGAGCGCCCATACCAACAACTCAGCCTTCTCTGAAGTGTCTGCTTCTTCCTCAGTGAATTTCTCGGCTGCTTTTCAACTTTGCCACCTGAATTCCTGCTCCTTGTTTGCACATGGTTTCAGCTGGGCTGAAAAAGAAGCCCGGGAAACAGGCCGCTCCAATGGGCCGTGGCTGAAGCTTCATCTGCGTCTTTGGCTGTTCCTGTCATGGCATCTCTTGCTTGGTGATCGAGGGATTGGATCTGTTTCCCACAGCATAACAATGTCCCATATCTTTTCTTGTAAGCAGGACTTCACATTCCCAAGCCTCAGGTGATCTCTTTATTGGAGCAAGGCAAAGAGCCCTGGATGATTGGCAAAGAGCTTACAAGAGGCCTGTGCTCAGGTAAGTGAGAAAGAAACACTCAGCAGCGCAGTGCCTGCAGGGATAACTCGCTGCTGATCGAGGAAACAGCACCTGTGAGATTTATTTTGAAAGCTTCTGCCAAGAAAGCTAGGTCTAGTGAGAAAACCAAGTTCTTTAAAATAAAAAGTTGTTTTAGTTGCATATATTTATTTGTTTGTTGTGTGAGGTTAGTGTGTGGAGACCAAAGGACAACTTACTGGAGTTGACTCTGTCCATCATGTAGGTCCTGGGGTCAGACTCAGGTCATCAAGCTTGTCGTTTTTACATAACTGACGTCTCCGTCTTTCCTCCATCCAGAGGTCCAATAGCTAAACCCCAGCCTTCTAATAAACCTAGTGTGAGGTGTGTGTGTGCAGATGTGGACTGCTGCCCGCAGAGGGCAGAAAAGTACGTACATCTGGAACAACAGTCACAGGTGGTCATGAGCTGCCCTGTGGATGCTGGGAACTGAACGTGGGTCCTCTGCCAGACTCTTAACCACCAGCCTGTCTTTCCAGAACCAGTCCTGAGGCTCTCTGAGGCCTATCAATGAACTGCCTCAGTAGCAGTACAAAGATACTGCTGTCATTCGAAGAGGCCCAGGGCTTTGAAGCTCTGTGGCAGAAAACCAGGACAAAGACCAATATGCTATTATATGTTTATCATCCTGGCTGTAGGCAGACTTCTCTGTCCGGTCTGCCAGCTCCCAAGTAACCACCCAGAGACTTATTACTTATGAAAGCTTACCAATAGCTTAGACTTGTTTCTAACTAGTTCTTCTAAATTAAATTAGCCCATTTCTATTCATCTACTTCTTTTATGTGGCTTGATTACCTTTACTTTGTAAATGCCCATGCTGCTTGCTCTGCATCCCTGGTGTCTCCTCCCTTCTTCCTGGTGTCCTCTATGCCCCCCAGTTCCTGCCTAGCTATTAGTCATTCAGCTTTTTTTTTTTATATATTTTTGTGGTTTATTTAACTTTTATTTTATATGCATTGGTGTGAAGGTGTCAGATCCCTTGCGACTGGATCTTCAGACAGTTGTGAGCTGCCATGTGGGTGCTGGGAATTGAACCTGGGTCCTCTGGAAGAGCAGTCAGTGCTCTTAACCACTGAGCCATCTCTCCAGCCCCCTCATTCAGCTTTTTATTAAACCAATCAGTGTGGCACATCTTCACAGTGTACAAAAAGATTATTCCACATTATTTCCCCCCCCCCTTTTTTTTAAACTAAATTGATTGAGACAAGATAATCCTAGAATTCAAAATCAGCCAGTTCCATAGTAAGACCTCATCTCAGGGGACATTCCTTTAATCCTAGCACTTGGGAGGGAGAGGATCTCTGAGTTCAAGGCCAGCCAGAGCTAGATAATGAGACCTTGCTTTATTATCTAACCCCAAAACAAATGAAAGATCAAATTTGTTATTTATTATGCCACAAAATATCCAGGAATTTGCCATGGATATAAATAAATATATAGTAGATATATAAATATATATATCTACTATATATACACTGTCTCTAAAAATATTTACGTCATGCTTCATAACAGTAGCAAAATTATAGTTATGAAACAGCAATGGGGGCTGGAGAGATGGCTCAGAGGTTAAGAGCACTGATTGTTCTTCCAGAGGTCCTGAGTTCAATTCCCAGCAACCACATGGTGGCTCACAACCATCTGTAATGAAATCTGGTGCCCTCTTCTGGCCTGCCGGCATACATGCAGACAGAACACTGTAAACAAAATAAATAAATAAATCAAAAAAAAAAAAGAAAAGAAACAGCAATGAAAATAATTTTATGGTGGGTCACCACAACATGAGGAGCTGTATTAAGTTAGGGAGCCTGAGAAGCCCTGTGTTGGACAGATCTCCTTAAGCCCTATGGTAATCACCTGCTAGATAGTAGATTCACTTTAGTTTTTCCATTTCCATCATAAAAGTTTTAAGTTTTTCCAAATAGGAAGGGAAAAGAACATTTTCTATTTTCTTGCCTTTCAGCTCTGGAGTCAATGTGTGAAAGCAAGTTATTATCTCTAAAGAAGGAAGTGTATGAAATAGAATCGTGCCAGAGGGAGTTGATGGGACTTAAAAAGCATGGCCTTGAGTACTCCAGTTTTAGAGATGTTCTGGAATGTGGAAGCCAATTGCAATATCAAAATGATCATTTAAGCCAAGAAATACTCAGTCGTGAGTACATGCCCACATTTGTTCAACAGACTTTCCTTACCTTACAACAAATTATTAATAATGATGAGAAGCCCTATGAATGTAAGAAATGTAGGAAGGTCTTTACTCAGAACTCACAGTTTATTCAACATCAAAGAATTCATATTGGTGAAAAGTCTTACGAATGTAAGGAGTGTGGGAAATTCTTCAGTTGTGGTTCACATGTTACTCGTCATCTGAAAATTCACACTGGTGAAAAACCCTTTGAGTGTAAAGACTGTGGGAAAGCCTTCAGTTGTAGCTCCTACCTTTCTCAGCACCAGAGGATACACACTGGTAAGAAACCTTATGAGTGTAAGGAATGTGGAAAGGCCTTTAGCTATTGTTCAAATCTTATCGACCATCAACGAATTCACACTGGCGAAAAACCTTATGCATGCAAAGTATGCGGGAAAGCTTTTACAAAGAGCTCACAACTTTTCCAACATGTGCGAGTTCATACAGGTGAGAAACCTTATGAATGTAAGGAATGTGGCAAAGCCTTTACTCAGAGCTCAAAGCTTGTTCAGCATCAGAGAACCCACACTGGGGAGAAACCCTATGAGTGCAAGGAGTGTGGGAAGGCCTTTAGTAGTGGCTCCGCACTTACAAACCATCAGAGAATCCACACCGGGGAGAAACCTTATGAGTGTAAGGAGTGTGGGAAGGCCTTCACTCAGAGCTCACAACTTCGGCAGCATCAAAGAATTCATGCTGGTGAGAAGCCTTTCGAGTGCCTTGAATGTGGGAAGGCCTTTACTCAGAACTCACAGCTTTTTCAACACCAGAGAGTCCACTCAGATGAAAAACCTTATGAATGTAATAAATGTGGCAAGGCCTTTAATAAATGCTCAAACCTTACCCGCCATCTGAGAATTCATAGTGAGGACAAGCCCTATAACTGTAAGGAATGTGGGAAGACATTCAGTAATGACTCAGACCTTGTTCGCCATCAGGAAATTCATGCTACTGAATAATAAAAATTCATATTTGAGAGTTACTTTCTTGACGCGGTTGATTATGTGTTTATATTTTCAATCATAACTGTAGGTTAGGAATTCCAAGTCTACATTTGCTCTCTCCTCCCACCCCATTGCTACTTGCCAATGGTTCTTCATTTCTCCATTGCTGGGCTTTGCCATACTGTTGTTCATATTTTCTTATAGTTTTAGGACTGTCTTTTATCATTTTCTAAACTGTTTTTGATGTTTGCACTAATGTCACAGTGTTTTAGTTGTGTAACCTGTAGTGATTTTAAGTTCCTTGTAGAATTCCAGTGTTGATTTGAGGCAGTGTGAGTCTTTTTGCTATATTTCATGAGCTTTATTTTTATTGTAAGTGAAAAAAAATGAGAAAACTAGAAAATCCAAAGCTGAAACATCAAAATGAACTGCTATATTGATTGTAGACGACGATTATCAATTTGGTAGAACTAATTCTGCTGGACTTTATTTTCTAAAGACATGTAGTTATGGTATTTGTGTTCTTCCTTCATCTGCTTTTATCATGCTAGAAACATTATAATAATTGCTTTTCCAGCAATGCAAAGTATCTATTAAATGACTATTATTCATGTTATGGTTGCTTCTAAATTTTTGCATTTATAAAAAGTCTCCATTAATATGACCCCAAACTTATGTTTGGATGTTTGATCTTTTATATCTCTGAAAATCAAAAGCATTTCTTTTAATGCTGAGTTTATTCACCTTTTCTTCTTGTGTGCCATGTTATTCCTTTTCATTAGCCTTAATCCTGATGTCATGCCAGAAAGTGTTAGCAAAGTGTTATTTTCTCACACATAGTGAGCAGTTCTTTATCTTACATGTGCAGTCATGGGTATGCAGCAGTTTGCTGCGAGAACTCGAACTCATAACTATAAAGACTGTACATCTACTCCTAGCATACAGTATAGGTCTAATAAAAGGTTTTTCTGTTATCATTAGCATACTGTGTCATAATTTTCTTTATAATTTCTGGAAGGGGTGTGTGTGTGTGTAGTGCTGGGGATAGACACCAGGGCCTTATATGTGCTAGGCAAGCACTCTATCACTGAGCTATGGTCTAGCCCCTCACTCATGAATTCTAGGCAAGTGTTTTATTGTTAGCCCACTTCTCCTAGCTTCTGGAATGTACTTTTTTGTTTTGTTGAGATGGGGTTTCTCTGTATAACAATCTTGGGCTGCCCTAGAACTCGCTTTGTAGACCAGGCTGGCCTCAAACTCACTGAGATCCGCCTGTCTCTACCTCCCAAGTGCTGGGATTAAAGGTGTGCAACCCCACCACCCAGCCTTGGGATGTACTTTTAACTGCCATTTACCTTTATCAAAACTGGAGGATCTGTGATAGAAAAATACATAGTTATATGAAATAAAGCCTTTCCACTACTGCTTATTGAATTACAAGTGGAAAACAGGTATGTGTGGTAGTCTTTACTTAGACTTAATTCTCATTCATTCTCTCTCTCTCTCTCTCTCTCTCTCTCTCTCTCTCTCTCTCTCTCTCTTTGAGACAATGTTTTACTTTGTAACTGTGGCTGGTCTGGAACTCCCTATGTAGACCAGGCTATCCTGGAAAACAAAGATCTGCCTGCTTCTGCCTCTTAAGTGCTGGAATTAAAAACGTGGGCACTACACCCAGCTTCAGACTTAATTCTTAATGTTGTTCAAATAATGTCTGAAATTCTGGAAGGTTTTGGCAGATAGTTGAAGTCACAGCTGTCAAAACAGCAGGAAGAGATGGCATTGTTTTTCTTTGTTGCCCAAAAGCAGAAAACATACAAGTATTGTGTGTGGCAGTATTCCTGGGGAGGCATGAGCAAGCATCTGTTCACCTTTGATAGGGAACCAATGACAGCCAATGTGAGGATGTTATTGAAGTCGGCTTGGTGAGCCAGAGTTTTATTGGAGTTGCATGCAGAAGCGTGTGTGTGGGATTAGCTATAAGAGCAGAAGTGACTTAGAGATAGCTGCATCCCAAGAAGCCCATCCCGGCATGGGTGAACCAATTGGACAGTACCTCTTCCAGGCTGCTCAGTTAAGCTCCGTCCTTACTGCTTTTATGACCTTGGACAAGGACAGACCTGATGAGTTTACTCAGTTTCAGGGATTTCTTAAAGTTTTTGGGTTGTGTACTTCCTGATTTGTAAGGAGCATTCCTGCACAGAATATTTCACCTCCCTATAGAACATCCTCCAAGATGGAATGTTTTATCTCAAAAGATGCTGCTTTGCAACAAGTCATATTCTTCGACAAGAATGGGAGGCACACAGTAACAATACGATTAAATATCTGGGTATTAAAATAATTTTATTTTGGATACAAGTTAAAGAAATGAATCCCTATAGAAGTGTTAATCTCATCAATAAAAACTAGGAGTCAGAAACTGGAGTAAAAACCTGAAAGATGAGAAGCAGAGGAATAGTCACAGTCCCTTCCTACCTCTCCTGTTCCTTCATCCAAAAGGGCCAAGATTTTGTCTCAGCCCTGCCTGACCTCTTCCTGTCCTCTCTCTACAGTCCTCCAAACCTCTATGGTCAGCTAGTGACTGGCCCCGCCCTCTAACTTCAAGCGAGCTTTATTTGTCAAAACACAATGAAAATATCACAACACCCTATTCTACATCTTCTCCCATAATAAAGGGGGTTGGAGGAGGAAGATGTAGTTATATAAAATGTGATTAGATGGTTATGGTGGCTCATACTTGTAGTGCCTGGAGATGCTGATGGAGGCTGACTGGGAGCTTGACATCACAGTGGTCTGTGGACCAAGTCCCTGTCTCCAATAACATGATTTTTTTCTTTTTCTTTCTTTTTTTTTTTTTTTTTGGTTTTTCGAGACAAGGTTTCTCTGGCTTTTGGAGCCTGTCCTGGAACTAGCTCTTGTAGACCAGGCTGGCCTCGAACTCACAGAGATTCGCCTGCCTCTGCCTCCCAAGTGCTGGGATTAAAGGCGTGCACCACCACCGCCCGGCTCCAATAACATGATTTTAAAGAAATCTTTTAGAATACTCAACGTTTCCACCTTGTCCTGCCAGCTTTAGGACTTTTGAATTGGTGAATCCAGTTTACTTAAAATGGAATTTATGTGCACACATCCAGGACCTAGAAGAAGGACATGTCCAAGTGAACTGCTGCTGACTGGAGATTACTCTCTGCTTGGTTTTGCTTTTTATAATACAGGTAGTTACTTTTGTAAAAGTTCATTTAAGGGGCTGGAGAGATTGCTCAGCAGTTAAAAGCACTTGCTGCTCTTCCAGAGAACTTAGGTTTGGTTCCCAGCACCCACAAGACAGTTTCAGGGAACCAGTAACACCTGGTGCATATACGTACAGGCAGGCAAAACACCCAGACTCATAAATGAATTAAAACATCACTTAAAACAGAACCCAACAACTTTGAAGATGCAGCAACTGAAACCCCACACTCACACACCCCTTAAATGCAAGCCCTGAAATAAAAGACACAAGGCAGTAACACGGACTGAAATGTCTCTTTAAGACAGCCAGGCGGTGGTGGTTCACGCCTTTAATCCCAGCACTCAGGAGGCAGAGGCCGGAGATCTGAGTTCGAGGCCAGCCTGGTCTACAGCGTGAGTTCCAGGATAGCCAGGGCAGCTCAGAGAAACCTTGTCGGGGGGAGGGGGGCACAGCGGGAAAAACAAAAAAATAACAAAGTAAGAGAGTCACCCCATACATCCGCAGTGACTTGCAGTTTGGCGGGACACACTCAAAGTTGTCAAGCAACAGCCCACCATCAGAGGACGTGATTTCAAATTCAGAAGCTCAGTAAACTGACAGAAATCAACCCCCGCTAGTGCGCACGCTCAATGGTGTGCAGCCATGGTTATGCACAAAGAGCACACGCAGGCATTCAATCACTGTCACGCCCTCGCTGAACCTTACCATCTTCTCACACAAATCCACTCACACCCGGGAACTCGCCTGGAGTGGCTAACAGGTTCCTGCGCGCTCGCACTTGCCGCGCATCTTGAGGCGCAGGCGCAAAGTGAAAGGGTTGCGCCGCAAAGAACTCTGGGGCTGGTAGTTTTCGGGGGCCAGACGCAGCCTCTAGCTGAAAATCTCGAGTGCGTCGTCGCCTGTCAAGCCTCAGCCCTCCGGCTTGGCACGCGGTGACGTCACGGGCCTGGGTCACAGAGCCCGTTTCCACGGACAGTGGGGCGGGGAGGTGAGGGCCAGTGGAGAAGGAGCGTGGCGAACCGTGCAGGGACTCGGTGGACACCGCGCGAGAATTGTGTGTGTGTGTGTGTGTGTGTGTGTGTGTGTGTGTGCGCGCGCGCATGGGGACACCTCGAGGCGGTATGTGTGTGTGTGTGTGTGTGTGTGTGTGTGCGCGCGCGCATGGGGACACCTCGAGGCGGTATGTGTGTGTGTGTGTGTGTGTGTGTGTGTGTGTGTGTGTGTGTGTGTGTGTGTGTGGACACCTCGAGGCGGTATGTGTGTGTGTGTCGTTGTGTATAACTAGGTGACAGGCTCCAGCTGTGACAGTGTGTTAGCTTGTGTCGCTGTGGGTGTGCATGCCTGTATTCGCGCTTGTGTGTGACTGTCAGGAAAACTGAAAGCTTGTGCTGGTTTGTGATATGCTACTGTGTGTTTAAGTTTTCAAGAGAGCAAACAGTGACGTTATGTGTGCCTGTTCCTGCGTGTTCACATGAATCTGCCTGTCTGTGTGGCTCTACCTGCAATGGAATGTGTGGCCACAGATGTGGGTTTTATGACTATGACAATCTGTTTCTGCAGGCATAATTGGGACAAGAAAAAGATATGACCTTGTGAGGTATGAACTATATAAGGGACTGTGTCAACTATCTCCTATAGATGACTGTTGGAGAGATGGCAGGCGTGAGTGTGACTGCAGTTCTAGGTGTGACTGGGTGAGAGATTCAGTGTGTTGAGATCAGGGGCCTGATGACGGGATTCCTTTGTGATTGACGTGCAGAGAAATTACATTTACTGGCCTATGTTCACATGGTTAATGAGCGGCAGAGTCAGTGTGCAAACACAAGCAGTTCGGCTCTAGATTCTTTAAAAAAAAAGTTTTTATCCAATTTTTTTCATTTTATGTGTATGAATATTTTACTCAAATGTTGTCTGTCCACCATTTGAATGTCTAGTACCCTGGGAGGCCAAAAGAGGATGTTGGATCCCCTGGAACTGGAATTACAGATGGTTCTGAATGTGTGCTAGAAACAGAACCTCGGTTTTCTGGAAGAGCAACCAGTGCTCTTAACTGTTGAATCATCTCGCCAGCCACCTACTTCTTGCTTCTAATTAATGAGTTGTTTTGGTTCCTGCCCCCCAACACACATATTTTGAGGGATAAAGACAGGAGGATGTTGGAGAGAATTATCTTTGGAACTGTGCGCTTTTAGGTCATGGGAGTTTAATATGGACATTTCCCTGAATTACAGAATGGAGTTCAAAGACATTGTAGTGACAACATACTGAGACTGGTTGCTCTCAGGGAAGGGAAGTCCATCTTGAGTTACATCTTCCCTGCAAGCCCACTGAATTTGACATCTTATTTGTCCATGTCAAAAATTATGTCATTTTTGGTACTGAGAAAGCCTTAGTCCATACTTCTTTTAATGGTGTACTAAGTGAGTTAAGTTTTTGGTTTTGAGTTTTGCATTTAATAAAGAAAAATGTTTACATTTCATTTTCAAATGTGAAAATAGAATATAAACTATAAAAGATATGCTTTTGTGTGGTGTGTTGGCTCCTGCAGTTTTAATTATGGGGAAAGAAAGCTTCTGAATGATTTACCTTGTGTCATATAACCAAAGACAGGAGTGGAAGAGTCAACCAGTCTAGACGCTATACAAGTGCACGCCTTTAATCCCAGCACTTGGGAGGCAGAGGCAGGTGGATCTCAGTGAGTTAAAGGTCAGACTGGTCTACAAAGCAAGATCCAGAACAGCCAGGGCTACACAGAGAAACCTTGTCTTGAAAAACCAAAACAAAAAGTCTTTTCCATTACACCTTTTTGCAAAGACTGATGCTAAATTCAAATTTAGAAACATAGCACCAAAGATATGTTTATCAGACATGATATCCAATACAGATATCAGAGTAGAATAGAACAGGAACTTGAAGGCGGCTCTTCCTAGCTGCCAACCAGAGTGCAGTGCTTTTCCTCTTAGCTTGAAGAGGATTTTTTTTTCCCAGACAATTTCAAGTTATATTTAAGGAAACGACATTCCTCAAGACAGCTGACTGATGCCAGCCAGGTATCCCAGAATTAAAACACAGCTCTCTCGTTTTAGAATGAAGACACGTTGGCTTCGAGGTCCAGGATGCTCTGGGCTGCACAGGCTGCTGTGACAGTATTCCAACTCAGGCTGGCTGTGTGTCATAACTGAGATGACGGTTGCCATCTCTGACAATGCTGCTCTAAGGATGTATCACATCGGTCCCCGGGCTTTGTTGAATATTTTCCACTCAGACATTGTAGGTTTTATATTTGTTTTTTGTTTGTTTGTTTTTTGTTTTTTGAGACAGGGTTTCTCTGTAGCTTTGGAACCTGTCCTGGAACTAGCTGTTGTAGACCAGGCCTCAAACTCAGAGATCTGCCTGCCTCTGCCTCCCGAGTGCTGGGATTAAAGGCGTGTGCTACCACCACCTGGCTCTTTGTAGCTTTTTTTTTAAAGAAAAGATTTCTTTTTATTGATGTGTATGTATGCTTGTAGATGTTTCCCTGACATGCTTGCTGGGAGCCAAACTTCGCTCCTCTGAAAGAATAACAAGAGCTCCTAACCCACAGGTCATCCCTCCAGCCTGTTTATTATTATTATTTTTTTAAATTAAACAGAGTCATGTCTTACTGTGTAGGCAGGCTGGCCTCAAACTCACAGAGATCTATCTGCCTCTGCTACTCAAATACTGAGATTAAAGGTGTGCGCCACCTTGTCCAGACATCACTGTAGCTCTTTGAAAGACCAACTTTGAAAAAACAATCATTTCATATATGACAACTCTGTGTTACATAATTTCTACTCTTCCCTCAACCCCTTCAGTCCTCTCATGCTCCCCCTTGAATTCACAACATCTTATTTTTATTTACAATTGCGTGTGCACACACACACACACACACACACACACACACACAACCTAGTGAGTCAATTCGTGCTAGGGCTGACCTCTTGGGACTGGATTACCTGTCAGGGGGTCTTATACCTGAGGGAAGCTTATTCTCCCTCTCTTGATGGTCTTTGATAGCCTGCAGCTCTTGTGTGTGTGTGTGTGTGTGTATGTGTGTGTGTATGTGTGTGTGTATGTGTGTGTGTGTGTGTGTGTGTGTGTGTGTGTGGTTTTTCGAGACAGGGTTTCTCTATGGCTTTAGAGCCTGTCCTGGAACTAGCTCTTGTAGACCAGGCTGGCCTTGAACTCCCAGAGGTCCACCTGCCTCTGCCTCCCCCGAGTGCTGGGATTAAAGGTGTGCGCCACCACCGCCTGGCTTAGCCTGCAGCTCTTTATTTAGGGGTGAGGTCTTGTGAAATTTCCTACATCCACTTGTCACACTAATGGAGATGAGAAAGGCCAGCTTTTAAATCATGCAGCCTTTGGACCTTAGAAGTTAGAACTGGCAGCTGGAGAGACAGCTCAGTGGTTAAGAGCATTTGTTCTTACAGAGGATCCAGGCTTGATTCCCACATGGCACTCAAAATGTAAACTCCAGTCCCAGTGCAGCCAGACAGCCCTCTTCTGGTCTTGGGCGCTGCGTGGATATTATGCACAGGTATGCATGAAGGCAAAACATCCACACACAGAAGGTTGCTTAAACTTCTTGAATATCAATTTTAGGAATTAGTAAAATGAAGATAGTAGTATCTACCATTTAAGTTTGCGAAGCTTGAATGAAGCTAACACGAACAACATGAAAAATGTCGCTATGTACATTACATTCATTGATACAGTCATTTCTGAGCACCTACAGGATTGCTTGCATTGTTCTCGCCCTGGAATACATCAGGGAGTCAAACAAACCCTTTTGTCTTAGATCTTGCAATCCTGTGTGGGGAGACAAGAAATAAAATGTGTGGGGTAAATGGTAAGAATAAAAACAAATCAGGATCAGGACTGAGGCTAGAGAAATGGCTCAGCTGTTTATGAGCCCTTGCCTCTTCTCCAGAGGGCCTAGGTTGGGTTTCCAACATCCATGTCAGATGGCTCACAGGTCTGTAATTGCAGCTTCAGAGGATCTTATGCCTGCTTCTTGCCTCTGTGGGCACCTACACACATGTGCCAGACAAACAGACACATGAATACATACATGTTAATAAAAGTATTAAAATTTTCAAACTACAACAAAGATCAGGCTATGATTTCTCTCTGTGCAGCCTTGGCTGTCATGAACCTGCTCTGTAGACCAGGCTAGCCTCAAAATCACAGCAGGCTGCCATCCTCTGCCTCCCACGTGCTGGGATTAAAGGCGTGCGCCACCACCGCCTGACTGATTTCCTATCCCTTTTATTGACTAGTCCTGCTCCTATCTTTTCCTTGTTTAATAACTATAAGATCTTTGCCATGTTAATTTGGATCACTATCCAATGTTGTCTGGCAAAATTTTCTGTGCTGATGGTAATAATCTCTGCCTTCCCTATCCAGTATAGTAACTGATAACAACACTTGGCTTTGGGATGCTTAAATTGTTGATAGTGATAAGAGGACTAAATTATTTTAATTTCAGTTAATTTAAATTTGGCATGGGGCTGGAGCAGTTGCTCAGAGGTCAAGAGCACTGTCTGCTCTTCCATAGGACCCAGGTTTGATTCCCAGCACCCACATTACTACTAAAAACTGTCTGTAACTCCAGTTCTCAAAGATCTAGTGCCCTCTTTGGCCTCTGTGAGCACTGCATATAAATATGTGGTACATAGACATATATACAGACAAAACACATAAAAACAAACAGCCATAAAAATAATAAAAATTAAGTTGTTGCACATAGTGACTAATATATTGAATAGCACAGTTCTAAATATTTCCCCCCTCGGTATGTAGCCTTGACTGGCCTAAAACTCACTGTATAAACCAAGCTAGCCTCGAAGTCACAGAGATCCAACTGCTACTGTGTTGTAGACTATTATTTTAAGATGTGTCACATTTGTTCATGCTGTGTAACATTTGTTTTAATGATGCAAAGATGTGTTGCTTCTTTTACGAAGCATTTGCCTAACTCTGTGAAGTTGGGATTCTTTGCCTGTCTAAAAGGCCTGATGGTCTATTAAAGAGCTGACCGGTCAATAGCAAAGCAGGAGAAAGAATAGAACTGGCTGGCAGGCCGAGAGAATAAATAGGAGGAGAAATCTGGGCAGAAAGAAGAAGGAGCAAGAGAAGAAGGAGAGGGGGTTTATAGGGACCAGCCACCCAGCTACACAGCCAGCCACAGAGTAAGAATGAAACAAGGACCTTTTCCCATTCCGCAGGCTGCCTTTTTGTCTTATTGACCATGTCCTTAGCTTTACAGAAGCTTCTCCATTTCAGGAGGTCCCACTTACTTGATGAGCATGGTATCTGCTCACTCATAAGTGGATACTAGCTGTAAAGCAAAGGATAACGAACCAATAGTCCATGACCTCAGGGAAGCTAAGTAACAAGGAGAACCCTAAGAGAAACATATATAGGTCCCCCTGGGAAGGGGAAATAGACAAGATCTCCTGAGAAAATTGGGAGCATGGGGTGGGGGGAGAAGGGAGGGTGGAAGAGGAGGAGAAGGAAGAAAGGGGAGGGGCAGGAGAACTTGAGAGAATGGGATAGTTGAGATGGAGGAAGGACAGAGATGAGAGAAAGGAAAGAGATATCCTGACTGAGGGAGCCATTATGGGGCTAGCAAGAAACCTGACACTAGAGAAATTTCCAGGAATCCACAAGGATGACCCCAGCTAAGATCCTAAGCAATAGAGGAAAGGGTCTGAACTGGGCTTGCCCTGTAGTGAGACTGATGATTATCTTAAATGTCACCATAGAACCTTCATCCAGTGACTGATGGAAGAAGAGGCAGAAATTCACAGCAGAGCGCTGGGCTGACCTCCCAAAGTCCAGCTGAGGAGTGGGAGGAGGGAGAATATGAGCAAAGAGGCCAAGACCATGGTGGGGACACGCACTGAAACAGCTGACCTGAGCTAATGGGAGCTCACCAACTCCATCCAGACAAGGAAGGAACCAGCAGAGGACCAAACTAGGGTGACAGTTGTATGGTTGGGGCCGACTGAAGGGCCACTGACAGTGAGACCAGGATTTATCCCTACTGCTTGTACTAGCTTTCTGGAGCTTATTGTCTTTGGCGGGATGCCTTGCTCAGCCTAAATATAGTAGGGAGAGCCTTGGACCTTCCCCAAAGCAATGTACCTTACCTTCTCTGAGGAGTGGATATGGGGTAGGGTGTCGGGGGAGGTGGAGGGAACAGGAGGAGGGGAGGGAATGGGAACTGGAAATAGTATGTAAAATGAAAAAGGTAGTTTTTTAAAAATAAAATAAAAAGTAAAAAGAATGAAAGTAAGATATACAGAAGTAAGAAAAGAAAAAAAGCCCAGAGACGAAATATAGATAGAATAATTTAAGTTGAGAAAAGCTGACTAGAAAGAAGTCAAGCTAAGGCTGGGCATTTATAAGAAAGAATAAGACTCCATGTGTGATTTATTTGAGAGCAGGCCCCACACCAAAAAGCCAAAAGAGTAAAAACAAACAGTTGCATTACTATCTCCCAAGTGCTAGGATTACAGGCATGTACTAGCATTTCTGGCTAGCTCTTAAGCCTTTTTAAAAAAGTTGTTCCAGCCTGTAAGTGTATGCCATAGTGTTCTTTACTTTATATTCTAAGTATAAGCAGTCAGCCTCCTCTTTCTGGAGTTTCTGCATAGATCCCAGACCTTTCCCTGCAGAATTTCCAATAGAAGCTTCTAAGTTTCTTGCCAATAATAGAATGGGGTTCTGCTTTGTCAGTATAGTTGTTCCTGCTTTATGTGGAGTTTTGGATCCAAGACTCATACTCTCAGATACCAAACTCTACAGATGCTCAAGTGCTTTATATATAATAGCATAGTATTTGCACATCACCCACCCACATCCTGCTGTTTCTTTAAGGCATCTCTAGGTTAATTATGACACCCAGTACAATGGGATTAAAGGCGTGTGCCACCACTGCCTGGCTGGGAATATATTATCTGAAAATGGATCTTTTTACCACATAACCAAAAAATTGAGACTTCATCAATTAGCAGGAATAGACCCAGCAGAAACCATAGTACCTTTTAATAATGATAAAATTGACAAATTATGGGAAGAAAGTGAACCTTGGCAAAGAGCTTGTAGTATTTTTGGGGGGGAGAGATTAACAACTATCCCAAAATTGGGAGAATTTGACTTATAAAGAAAACTGATTGAATCCTTCCTTGCAGGGTACAGGACACACCAATAACTGGACCTGATACATTCTATACTGATGCAAATAAATCAGGAATGGCAGGTTACAAATCAGAAAATGTAAGTAAAATGGAAAAAAGATCTTCTGATTCTGTCCAAAAGTCAGAGTTATGTGCTATTCTCATAGTACCAAGAGATTTTAAAGAACCTCTCAACATAGCTACCAGTTCACAATATGCAGAAAGAGTTGTCTTGCATATTGAAACTGCTGAATTTATACCAGATGACACAGAATTGACTTTATTATTTATTCAAGTTCAATATATAATGAGGAATAGGCTTCATCCAATATACATAACACAGATTCATTCACATATGGGTCTCCCAGGTCCTCTAGCACAAGGCAATGCAAAATTCAATCAATTATTGATTGAAAATGTGCTGAAGGCCTCAGATTTTCAAAAAATATCATTCAATAGCAAAGGTTTAACAAAGGACTTTTCCATCAAATGGCAATAAGCCAAGGAAATTATAAGATGTCCTACTTGTTCTTTATGCAGCCAAACACCACCACCTTCAAAAGTAACCCAAAGGGTACTCAAAAGAATGAAATCTGGCAGATGAATGTGCTCCATTTTGTAGAACTTGGAAAAGTAAAATACGTACACCACACCATTAATACCTATTCAGGATTTCAATGGGCAACTGCTTTGAGTTCAGAAAAGGCTGATTCAGTAATCACACATTTACTAGAAGTTACAGTTACCATGTGTTTACCTGCACAAATAAAAGCAGACAATGCTCCAACATACATTTCTAGGAAAATGAAAGTTTTTTGCTTATTATAACATATAGCATATTACAGGTATACCACACAATCCTACATGTCAGGTAGTTATAGAAAGATCAAATTAATAATAATGGATATATCAAATAGACAGAAAAGGATAATAAATACCCCCTGAAATCAATTGCATAATGCTTTGTTAACCTTGAATTTTCTTAATGCTAATGAGAAAGGAACAACAGCTACAGATAGACATTGAACACTTGAAAAAACTTCTGAATTAAATCAGCCAGTATACTTCAAGGATGTGTTTACTTCAGAATGGAAACCAGGAGATGTGCTATGTTGGGGAAGGGGTTTCACTATTGTTTCCAGAGAAGAAGAAAAGCTATGAGTACCATCCAAATTAATCAAGATTTGTTTGTAAAAGAGAAATGTCTCCATAAAGAGAAATGACAGCTCATCTACTGAGGTGACAATCCTACAACTTGTAAGGAAACCTCACAAGGGTTGTGGTAGGGTTCTGTACTTGTCTATGCAGGAAAATAGAAAATACCTACCTTTGAGTAGTCAAGAGACCTTGGACATCTAGATACTTAAAGAAGAAAAGATAGCTATTCAAAAAGAATCACCAAGCAAAGAAAAATCTGACTTATGATGTCAATAGTCTCTGCAGGGTAAAAATCTTATTGTTACATAAGTAAAATCATCTTTGTGTTCCTGTCTAAGATAATTTGTATATTGATACAAATTCAAATATATTTTTTATATTGAGTATGCTCCTATTTCTGCTTACAATATTTGTTATATATGCAAAGATATTTTCTCATATTGTATGCATGCATGTTTCTACCTCTGCTTAAGATATTTTGTATATTGATGCATTTTAGGATATATTTATCATATTGCATTATACATTTCTATTTCTGATCAAGATACTTAAATATATTGTTTACATTTGAGGTCGTTGTCCTCATTTATTGCACATCTGTTTAAAGATTGTTTGGTTTTATAATATGAAGCCTTAGTCTTTAAGCTATTAAGGTAAGTATTAAGAGGTACAAGTCAATAGTCTCCCATGTTTGTCATACTTAGGCTAGTCAGGTTCTCTAGAAGCACAGAGATTGTATTCTGCATAGATAGGTAATCTTCAACCACTTCAAAGAACTGTATAATATGGCATTTAAATAACTCAGGATTCTGTTGATGTGAGGCATGATTGCTCCTGGCAGCACCGATCTATTCCTGAGAGAATGTTAGGCACTGAAGACACTCCACTTGGAGCTGGTTTTCTTCTTTGCAAAACTGGCCTTTGGGCAAAGAACTCCCCTTGCTTTGACTACTGACAAGATGTACTGTGTCCAAACTGCACAAGAAGGACACAAGCAAAAACAACTGTTTAACCTTGCTAAGACAGGGTAGGATAGACTTTTCAATATTCTTGCCTCTGAAAATGGTCTGCCAGATACTCTAGGCCTTAGCTAAAATTTGTTGCCCCAACATTGCAAATGAGACTTTCGGTGATTGTCCAGGTATGCTGCGGGAGCTACTTCTGCACCTTCAGCCAATACCCTTTAAGATACCAGCCCACTGGGGCGTGGTGTCTTTAGTTTTAAAAAAGCAGCAGCAGCTGTGTGCTCTCTCTCTTGCTTCTGGCCTCCGGCTGTTAGACTTCATTCCTGATTGCACAGAGGGCTGTTGTCTGGGACGGTGATCTGTAAGTTTTTTCCCTTTAAATAAATAACCATTTTATTAATTACAATTTCATACTGGTGCGGGATTGTTTTATGACTTACGCCTTCACAGGTAGCCAGCTGTCTCTGTGATTTCTTGCACCTTTTGGAAGTTGCTTGCTTGCACTTCTTGTTTACTAAGGTAATATTATTTTCCTTCTCAGGTCTTTGATGGGGTTAAAGACTAGATAATCATAGCTACTTTCCTCTCATAACTTAGTTAGGACATTTTAATATAAGACCTAAACTCCGCAGGATAGGACAGCTATTAAAATAATCTCTGTTATTTGCTAATTACCTTAGACTGCACATTTAGCATGTGTTTCTTGCTCAGTGTTGTTTATGTTGGTTGTAGCTCTTTTTTGTGTATGTTTTTGCCTTTTCTTTTTCCTGGACAATATTTGATGTTTGTTCTTATTGTGTACAGTTGTATATTAGGTTTAGAACCCTCTTACTTAGATAAAAAGGGGGAGGTGTTGTGGGTATTCATTCAGTCAATAGCCCTTTGGGAACTGGCCAATTAGGGCATGGTCTGAGGTACTTAGACCGGAAGCACAGACCGGAAGCACCACTCACGCTTTCTTGTTTGTTGGTCGGGGTTTGGTTCCTAACTTCCATCGCCCACAGAGGACCACAGTTCGCTACCTTTATTGTGAGTTTTTCCCAAATAAATAAATACTTGTTATCTTTTATTCTGAGCTGTTGCGGAGCTCCTTAATTATACCTACACAATCCTGTGAGAGGCCTCTCTCAGAAGTCTGCACTTTTAACACAAGAAAGAGCACCCACAGTAAAGCAAGAACATAAATTTGATAGTTATGATAAAATATTCCTCCAAGCACTCTCATAATTGAATATAAAAGACTCCAAGCTGAGAAAGAATCTTTGATGGGTTATGAATTCAACATATTTGAATAGAGATGTTATAATTCCTTCTAAGAAGAAACCTTATGAAAGCAATGTTTTCCAATCTCTTAACTTGGCCTTCCTTACTTTCACAGCATCCAACCACTCATTTTGGAAAATTTTCCCGTGAATATGATGAATGTGGTGATGCCTTTAGCTGTGACTCATTCTGTACTCAAACTCAGAGTATCTACAGTAGAGAGAAACCATATAGTTACAGTAACTGTGGCAACGCCATTAGCCTGACTTCTTTCTCTGTGAGCATCAGAGGATTCACATTGGAGAGAAACCATATGAATGTAAGGACTGAAACAAAACCTTCAGACAGAGTGCCCACCTGGCTCAACATCAGAGGATCCACGCTGGAGAGAAACCCTTTACAGGCAATGAATGTGGGACCGTTAGGTGGAAGCTGTTATGCCTTCCCCATTGAACACCAAAGAATTCACACAGGAGGGAAACCCTATGAATGTAAGGAGTAACAAAGACTTCAGACAGAGTACACACCTTAATCAACACCAGAGGATTCACACAGGAGAGAAACCTTATGAATGCAATGCAGGTGGGAAGGCCTTCAGTTATGGTTCATACCTTAATTAGCATCAGATAATTCAGATGGGGGAAACCCTATGAATGTAATGAATGGGGGGCAGCCTTCCATCAGACCTTGTCCCTGAGGCTGCACCAGAGAATTCATGCTGGAGAGAACCCCTATAAAAGTAGTGAGTGTGGGACTAGTTTCAGCTGCTCCTCAGCCCTTAGGGACCATCAGAGATTTCATAATAGAGAGACCCTGTGATTACAGCAAGTATAACATTTGCTCACTTGAATAGTCTTTATTCAGTATTAGCAAATTCTATGTGGATAGTGTTCTTTGAATGCAGTTCACATGGGAGAGCCTTCAGCTCATGATGTTGCATTTTATGTTGGCTGAGAAGTAAACATCTGTGAGGTTTGTTTTTTATTTATTTTTAAAAAATCAGTTCTATAACCCACCATCAAGATCTACAATTCTAAATTTCTGAGACACTGCCATACTGATTTCCAAAGCGGCTGTACCAGTTTGCACTCCCACCAGCAATGCAGGAGTGTTCCCTTTTCCCCACAACCTCTCCAGCATAAGTTGTCATCAGTGTTTTTGATGTTGGCCATTCTTACAGGTGTAAGATGGAATCTCAGAGTTGTGTTTTGATTTGCGTTTCTCTGTTGACTAAGGATGTTGAACATTTCCTTAAGTGTCTTTCAGCCATTTTAGATTCCTCTGTTAAGAGTTCTCTGTTTAGGTCTGTACCACATTTTTTATTGGATTATTTGTTTGTTTTTTTTTTTTTTTTTTTGATGACCAGTTTCTTCAGTTCTTTGTATATTTTGGAGATCAACCCTCTGTCCAATGTGGGGTTGGTGAAGATCTTTTCCCACTGTGTATGCTGCCTATTTTGTCTTGTTGACCAAGTCCTCTGCTTTACAGAAGCTTCTCAATTTCAGGACGTTCCATTTATTAATTGTTGCTATCAGTGTCTGTGCTACTAGTGTTATATTCAGGAAGTGATCACTTGTGCCAATGTGTTCAAGTGTACTTCACACTTTCTCTTCTATGGAGTTCAGTGTGGTTGGTTTTAGGTTGAGGTCTTTGATCCATTTGGACTTGAATTTTGTGCATGGTGATAGATATGGGTCTATTTTCATTCTTCTACATGTTGATATCCATTTATGACAGCATGAAAGCATATGAAAGTTAAATATGCTTTCTCTTTCCCAGTTGATATTTTTTGCTTCTTTGTCAAAATCAGGTATTCGAAGGTGTGTGGATTGATATCCAGGTCTTTGATTCGATTCCACTGGTACTTCTGTTTATTTTTATGCCAATACGGGCTGTTTTCAATACTGTAGCTCTGTAGCAGAGTTTGAAGTCACTAATGGTGATGCCTTTAGAAGTTTCTTTATTGTGCAGGACTGTTTTGCTATCCTGGGTTTTTTGCTTTTTCATATGAAGTTGAGTATTGTTCTTTTGAGGTCTGAAGAATTTTGCTGGAATTTTGATGGGCATTGCTTTGAATCTGTAGCTTGCTTTTGGTAAGATTGCCATTTTTACTATGTTAATTCTGCCTACCCAAGAGCATGGCAGGTCTTTCCATTTTCTGGTGTCTTCTTCAATCTCTTTCTTCAAAGATTTAAAGTTCTTGTCATATAGGTCTTCCACTTGTTTGGTTAGTGCTGTTCCAAGATATTTTATATTATTTGTGGATATTGTGAAGGGTGATGTTTCTCTGATTTCCTTCTCAGCCCATTTATCATTTGTATAAAGGAGGGCTACTGATTTTTTTGAGTTAATCTTGTGTCCTGCTACATTACTGAAGGTGTTTATAAGTTATACAAGTTCCTTGGTAGAATTTTTGGAGTCAATTATGTAAATTATCATATCATCAGCAAATAGAGTTTGATTTCTTCTTTTCTGTATTGTATCCCCTTGAACTCCTTTTGTTGTCTTATTGCTCTAGCTAGAACATCAAGTACTATATTGAATAGATATGAAGAGAGTGGACTGCCTTTTCTTGTTCCTGATTTCAGTGGGATCACTTTGAGATTTCCCCTTTTAGTTTGTTATTGGCTGTTGACTTGCTGTATATTACCTTTATTATGTTTAGGTATGTTCCTTGTACCCCTGTTCTCTCCAAGACCTTTATTATAAAGCGATGTTGTATTTTGTTAAAGGCGTTTTCAGCATCTAATGAGATGAACATATGAGTTTTTTTCAGTTTGTTTATATAGTAGATTACATTGACAGATTTTTTTTTTGTATGTTGAATCATGCCTGCATTTCTGTCCTCAAAACTCAGCAATGCCACTTTTGGGTATAGACCCAAAGGATGCTCAATCATACCTAACAAGGACATGTGCTCAGCTATGTTGAGAGCAGCATTAATTGTAATAGTCAGAACCTGGAAACAACCTAAATGCCCCTTGACCGAAGAATGGATAAAGAAAATGTGGTATATTTAATAATGAGGTACTACACATCGGGAAAAAATAATGACATTTTAAAATTTGCAGGTAGATAGGAGTCAACCCGGTCCCGGGACTCGAGTGGATCAGGATTGACCCAACGACCAGATCCAGAGCCAGCGATCTCCACCTGAACAGGAGTGGAATTGAACGAGACTCCTAGGACAGAGAGAGCCTAGGAAACAAGCTCCACCTGGGGCAGAAGCCAGGCACAAATCCAGCCCTGGGAGCCAACCCAGTCCTGGGACACTGATTGAGCCAACGACCCGACTCAGAGCCCACGACCTCCACCGGAACCGGAGTGGGACTGAACCAGTTACCCAGGACAAGGAGGGAACGGGCTACACCAGGAGCAGAAGATAGGAGTCAACCCGGTCCCGGGACTCGAGCGGTCAGGATTGACCCAGCGACCGGATCCAGAGCCAGTGATCTCCACCAGAACAGGTACAAGGGAATAACTACGGAGCAAGTCAGCCAGACACAGAGACTGCTGAGGGTCTGGACGTAAATCTGGGGCCTTCAAGGGAGTGGATATAGGCCAACACCCCCGCGGCCGCCTGGGGGAGAGTCTAGGACCACCCAGTAACTAGGCCGGGCCAGGACCTCCATCAGCCTGGGCTTGAGTGAGGCTGGGTCCTCCGGGGAATAAGCAGGAACCAGAGATCTCGACGGGGCCAGGCACAAATCTGGGTCCCCAGAGAGAGTAGACTTGAGCCAGGTCCCCTGTGGATTCGGGCATTGGTTTGAGACATCAAAGGGAAGAGACAGGGACCTGTAACCCTTGTGGGTCCCAGCGTGAGTCTGAGACCTCTGAGGAAGCAAGCAGGTCCCCTGCTGGTTCGGTCACACCCGAGTCTAGAACCTCCCAGGCAGTCTACCTGAACCGGAAACCTTGCCAGGCCCAACTCCAACCCAGGGGCTTCTGCAGGAGGGAACCCAGCCTAGGATTTACAGGAACAAGTCAAAGCTAGTAATTGCCCGGAGGCAAGGAACTCCACCTTGGGCAACAAATCCCACAGGAGTGGAATTGAACGAGACTCCTAGGACAGAGAGAGCCTAGGAAACAAGCTCCATCTGGGGCAGAAGCCAGGCGCAAATCCAGCCCTGGGAGCCAACCCAGTCCTGGGACACTGATTGAGCCAACGACCCGACTCAGAGCCCGCGACCTCCACCGGAACCGGAGTGGGACTGAACCAGTTACCCAGGAGAAGGAGAGAACGGGCTCCACCAGGAGCAGAAGATAGGAGTCAACCCGGTCCCGGGACTCGAGCGGATCAGGATTGACCCAGCGACCCGATCCATAACCAGAGATCTCCACCAGAACAGGTCTAACTCCAAGCCAGGGTATTCTACAAGAGGAGATCCAGACCAAGATTTACAGAAACAGATCAAAGCCAGCAGCCTAGACCAAAGGCTTGAGACAGCAAACTCCAAGAGAGCAGATCAAAATACGGGAACACTGAGCTACCTCCAGGAACAGGAATAACCAACGAAGTAACTCCAACTGGGACACTGACTGTACCACTAG
>PVIU01013983.1:0-53746 GCA_004026605.1 Ondatra zibethicus | reverse complement strand
CAGGGCCCCATCATGTTCTTAGAGTCCTCAAAGGTCACTGTCAGGAATGGTCACCGTTCACTGCAGAAAAGTTAAACATTTAAAAGTCATAACCTCTCTGAGAGGTTAAAGGACCACAATTTGTTAAGTATGTCCAGGGTACACAACTTAGTTCCTAGTTACCTGCTTCAGACTCAAGCCAGAAGTCATGTACAAGAACATAGGTGAACCTATCATGACATAAAGTGCAAATATATATAATAATTTTAAAAATTTTGAGATAGTATTTATACCTTAAGAGAAGTTTTAAAGAATCAAAATAAAATCAAAGGATTATGAGATTAGTGACAATAGAATAGTCCCTTGATTTATTTTTGTCCCATACCAGCTGGCTTTTCTGACATGATAATCTTTATAAGATGAAAATTTATCAATTTTGATGGTATCCATAGCTTTTCTTCTGTGCAAACAAAAGCAAAACATTTTCTCCAATATAACACATATCCTGGTTTCTATTCTGAGGTTCAACACATCTTTGAAATATAGAAGCTGATTTAACTCAGTAGTATATTTTACTATTTCCATGGCTGTTGTTTTTGTTTGTTTGTTTTCATTAGTATTTAAAATTTAAAGTTATAAAGCATTGTATAATCTATCTCTGGGGGTCTTTATTACCCCTTTCTGTTTATTAAGCAGATCATCATTTAAAGTGTGATTAGATCTTTTTATAACTGCTTATCCTCTAGGATTGTGTGGTATACTTGTAATATGATTTTTTTATTTTTTATTGATTTTTATTGAGCTCTACATTTTTCTCTGCTCCCCTCCATGCCTCCCCCAAGGTCCCCATGCTCCCAATTTACTCAGGAGATCTTATCTTTTTCTACTTTATACTTGGCATGTAGATTAGATCTATGTAAGTCTCTCTTAGTGTCCACATTGTTGTCTAAGTTCTCTGGGATTGTGGTTTGTAGGCTGGCTTTCTTTACTTTATGTTTAAAAACCACCTATGAGTGAGTACATGTGATAATCATCTTTCTGTGTCTGGGTTACCTCACTCAAAATGATGTTTTCTAGCTCCATCCATTTTCCTGCATTTTCAAGATATCGTTATTTTTTTCTGCTGTGTAGTACTCCATTGTGTAAATGTACCACATTTTCCTTATCCATTCTTCGGTCGAGGGGCATTTAGGTTGTTTCCAGGTTCTGGCTATGACAAAGAAAGCTGCTATGAACATAGTTGAGCACATGTCCTTGTGGCATGATTGAGCATCCTTTGGATATATACCCAAAAGTGGTATTACTGGGTCTTGAGGAAGGTTGTTTCCTAATTTTCTGAGAAATCGCCACACTGACATCCATAGGGGTTGTACCAGCTTGCATTCCCACCAGCAATGCAGAAGTGTTCCCTTTTGCCCACAACCTCTCCAGCATAAGTTGTCATCAGTGTTTTTGATCTTGGCCATTCTTATAGGTATAAGATGGAATCTCAGAGTTGTTTTGATTTGCATTTCTCTGATGACTAAGGATGTTGAACATTTCCTAAGTGTCTTTCAGCCATTTTAGATTCCTCTATTGAGAGTTCTCTGTTTAGGTCTGTCCTCCATTTTTTTTATTGGATTATGTGTTCTTTTGGTGTCCAATTTCTTGAGTTCTTTGTATATTTTGGAGATCAGTTCTCTGTCTGATGTGGGGTTAGTGAAGATCTTTTCCCATTCTGTAGACTGTCGTTTTATCTTGTTGACCATATCCTTTGCTTTACAGAAGCTTTTCAGTTTCAGGAGGTCCCATTTATTAATTGTTTCTCTCAGAGTCTGTGCTGCTGGGTTTCTATTTAGGAAGTGGTCTCCTGTGCCAATGCGTTCAAGTGTACTTTCCACTTTCTCTTCTATAAGGTTCAGTGTGGCTGGCTTTATGTTGAGGCCTTTGATCCATTTGGACTTGAGTTTTGTGCATGATGATAGATATGGGTCTATTTTCATTCTTCTACATGTTGATATCTAGTTATGCCAGCACCATTTGTTAAATATGCTTTCTTTTTTCCATTTGGTTTTTTTTTTTGATTCTTTATCAAAGATCAGGTGTTCGAAGGTGTGTGGATTGATATCCGGGTCTTCTATTCGGTTCCATTGCTCCTCCTGTCTGTTCTTATGCCAGTACCAGGCTGTTTTCAGTACTGTAGCTCTGTAGTAGAGTTTGAAGTCAGGGATTGTGATGCCTCCAGAAGTTCTTTTATTGCCCAGGATTGTTTTGGCTATCCTGGGTTTTTTGCTTTTCCAAATGAAGTTGAGTAGTGTTCTTTCGAGGTCTTTGAAGAATTTTGCTGGGATTTTTGCTGGGCATTGCATTGAATCTGTAGATAGCTTCGGTAAGATTGTCATTTTTACTATGTTAATTCTGCCTACCCAAGAGCATGGGAGGTCTTTCCACTTTCTGGTGTCTTCTTCAATTTCTTTCTTCAAAGATGTAAAGTTCTTGTCATACAAGTCTTCCACTTGTTTGGTTAGAGTTACTCCAAGATATTTTATGCCATTTGTGGCTATTGTGAAGGGTGTTGATTCTCTGATTTCTTCCTCAAATCTTTTATCATCTGTGTACAGGAGGACTACTGATTTTTTTTTTTAGTTAATCTTGTATTGCTACATTGCTGAAAGTGCTTATGAGTTGTAGAAGTTCCTTGGTAGAACTTTTGGGATCACGTATGTAAACTATCATATCATCAGCAAACAGTCAGAGTTTGACTTCTTCTTTTCCAATTTGTATCCGCTTGATCTCCTTTTGGTGTCTTATTGCTCTAGCTAGGATCTCAAGAACTATATTGAATAGATATGGAGTGAACAACCTTGTCTTGTTCCTGATTTCAGTGGAATTGCTGGGAGTTTCTCTCCATTTAGTTTGATGTTGGCTGTTGGCTTGCTGTATATTGCCTTAATTATGTTTAGGTATGTTCCTTGTATCCCTGCTCTCTCCAAGACTTTTATCATGAAGGGATGTTGTATTTTGTCAAAAGCATTTTCGGCATCTAATAAGATGATCATGTAGTTTTTATTTTTCAGCTTGTTTATGTGATTGATTACGTTGACAGATTTTCGTATGTTGAACCATCCCTGCATCTCTAGAATGAAGCCAACTTGATCATGGTGGATGATTGGTCTCATGTGTTCTTGGAATCGATTTGCCAGTATTTTATTTAGTGCTTTTGCACCAATGTTTATGAGTGGGATTAGCCTGTAATTCTCTTTCTTAGTAATGTCTTTCTGTAGTTTGGGTATCAGGGTAATTGTAGCCTCATAAAAAGAGTTTGGCAATATTCCTTCTGTTTCTATTGTGTGGAGTAATTTGAGGAGTATTGGTATTAGTTCTTCTTTGAAAGTCTTGTAGAATTCTGAGCTGAAACCATCTGGTCCTGGGCGTTTTTTTGGTTGGAAGACTTTTGATGACTGTTTCTATTTCTTCAGCAGTTATAGGTCTGTTTAATTTGCTTATCTGGTTTTGATTTAATTTTGGTAAGTGATATTTATCCAGAAAGTTGTCCATTTCCTTTAAGTTTTCCAATTTTGTGGAGTACAGCTTTTCAAAATATGACCTGATGATCCTCTGTATTTCCTCTGTGTCTGTTGTTATGTCCCCCTTTTCATTTCTGGTTTTGTTAATGTGGATATTCTCTCTCTGCCTTTTGGTTAGTTTTGATAAAGGTTTGTCTATTTTGTTGATTTTCTGGAAGAACCAACTCTTTGTCTCATTGATTCTTTGTATTGTTTTCTTTGTTTTTATTTTGTTGATTTCAGCTCTCACTTTATTTCCTGCCATCTAGTTCTCTTAGGTGAGTTTGCTTCTTTTTTGTTCTAAAGTTTCCAAATGCTCTGTTAATTCACTAGTGTGGGATTTTTCTAGCTTCTTTATGTAGGCTTTTAGTACTATGAACTTTCCTTTTAACACTACTTTCATTGTGTCCCATAAATTTGGGTATGTTGTGTGGTCATTTTCATTGAATTTTAGGAAGTCTTTAATTTCTCCCTTTATTTCTTCCTTGACCCATTGATGATTCAGGTGAGCACTGTTTAATTTCCATGTGTTTGTGGGTTTTCTGGAATTAGTATTGCTGTTGACTTCTAGTTTTAAACCATAGTGATCTGATAAGGTACATTGGGTTAGTCCAATTTTTTTGTATTTGTTGAGGTTTGTTTTGTTACTGAGTATATGGTCAATTTTTGATAAGGTTCCATGGGGTGCTGAGAAGAAGGTATTTTCTTTTCTGTTTGGATGGAATATTCTATAGATGTCTGTTAAGTCCACTTGAGTCATAACATCTGTTAGTTCTCTTATCTCTCTGTTCATTTTTTGTCTGATTGACCTGTCCAGTGGTGAGAGGGGAGTGTTGAAGTCTCCCACTATTAGTGTGTGGCGTTTAATGTATGATTTAAGCTTTATGTTTCTTTGACACACGAGGGTCCCCTTGTATTTGGGGCATAGATTTCCTCTTGATGGATTTTTTCCTGTGACTAATATGAAATGTCCCTCTTTGTCTCTTTTAACTGATTTTAGCTTGAAGTCTATTTTGTTAGATATTAGGATAGCTACACCTGCTTGTTTCTTAGATCCATTTGATTGCTATATTTTTTTCCCAACCTTTTACTTTGAGACGATGCCTGTCTTTAAGGTTGAGATGCATTTCTTGTATGCAGAAAAGGGATGGATTCTGTTTTTGTATCCAGTCTGTTAGCCTGTGACTTTTTATAGGTGAGTTGAGTCCATTTACATTAAGGGATATTAATGACCAGTGATTGCTATCTCCTGTTAATTTAGTTTTCATTGTTGGTGATGTTAATTTGTGTGTTTTCCCCTTCTTTGGGATTTGCTGTAATGAGACCATCAATTGTCTGTGTTTTTGTTGGTGTAGCCAACTTCCTTGGGTTGGAATTTTCCTTCTAGTATTTTGTGTAGGGTTGGGTTTGTGGCTAGGTACTTGTGAAATCTAGATTTGTCATGTAATATCTTGTTTTGTCCTTCTATGGTGATTGACAGTTTTGCTGGGTTTAGTAGTCTGGGCTGGCATCTGTGGTCTCTTAATGTCTGCATAATGCTTGACCATGACCTTCTGGCTTTCATTGTCTCCAATGAGAAGTCAGGTGTAATTCTGATAGGTCTACCTTTGTATGTTACTTGGCCTTTTTCCTTTGCAGCTCTTAATATTCTTTCTTTACTCTGTATGTTTAGTGTTTTGATTATTATGTGGCAAGAGGACTTTTTATTTGGATCCAGTCTATTTGGTGTTCTGTAAGCTTCTTATATCTTCATAGGCATATCTTTCCTTAGGTTGGGAAAGTTTTCTTCTATGATTTTGTTAAATATATTTTCTGTGCTTTTGAGTTGAACTTCTCCTTCTTCTATACCTATTATTCTTAGATTTGGCCTTTTCATGGTGTCCCATATTTCCTGGATATTTTGGGTTAAGCTCTTGTTAGATTTAATGTTTTCTTTGACTGATGAATCTATTTTCTCTATTGTATCTTCAGTGCTTGAGATTCTCTCTTCCATCTCTTTTATTCTGCTGTTCATGCTTGCGTTTGTGGTTCCTGATCGTTTTGTCATGATTTCTATAATTCCCACGGTTTGTGTTTTCTTTATTGCCTCTATCTCAGTTTTCATGTCCTGAATAGTTTCCCTCATAAGTTTGATTTCTTTTTCTTGGTTTTCTTTAAGTGATTTGCTGATGTCTTCCAATTTTTTGTTTGTCTTTTCCTCCATTTCTTTAAGGGAGTTTCCCATTTCCTGTTTTAGAGTTTCGAACATTCTCTTGAAGTTATCTTTTAGTCATTTTCTTCTGCTTTGTCCATATTTGGTTGTTCAGGTCTTGCTGTTGTAGGGTCTTTAGGTTTTACTGGCATTGTGTTGCTCTTTGCGATGTTGCATGTGTTCTTACCTTTTCTACTCATCTTTTCCTCTAATAGGTGTGGTTGGGTTGTCTGAGATTCTGTTGAATAATCTTCTAGGTGCTCATCCTAGCTCAGATGGTGTTCCCCATGGCACAGTCAGTATCACAGTTCTAGTTACCCCATTGGTTACTCTGTGTTCCTGGAGGTAGCTCAGCACTCTGGTGCTTTGCTCTGCTCCCTTGGAGTTTGCTGTCTTAGGCCTACTTTGGGCCTAGGTTGCTGGCTTTGATCTGTTTCTGTAAATCCTGGTCTGGAACCCCTCCTGCAGAAGTCTCTGGGCTGGAGTTGGATCTGGAAATGTTTCTGGCTCCAGTCTATTGCCTCGGATGTCCCAGGCTCAGGTGTGCCCGGACCAGCAGAGAACTTGCTTACTCCCTCAGAGGTCCCAGATTTGCGCTTGGACCCACAGGGGTTCCAGGTTCCTGCCTATTCCCTTTGATGACCCAGACCAATGCCCATACCCACAGAGGTCCTGGATCAGGCCCACTCCCTCTGAGGATCCAGACTCGTGTCTGGCCCTGCCGAGATCTCTGGTTCCTGCCTATTCCCTCAGAGGTCCCAGGTTCACTCACGCCCAGACTGGCAGAGGTCCTGGCTCAGGCCTAGTTCCTAGGAGGTCCTAGACTCATGCCCAGACCCACCTGGGTCCTGGCTTAGGTCTATTTCCTTGAAGGTTCCAGATTCATGTCCGGACCCTCGTCAGTCTCTGTCTCACTCACTCAGCAGTTACTCCTCTGTACCTGTTCCATGGAGATTGCTGACTCTGGATCTGGTCATTGGCTCAATCCTGATCCACCAGTGTCCTGGGACTGGGTTGGCTCCCGGGGCTGGATTTGCTCCTGGCTTCTGCTCCCAGTGGAACTTTGTAATATGTTTTATATTACAAAACTCTCTCTCTCTCTCTCACTCTCTCTCTCTCTCTCTCTCTCTCTCTCTCTCTCTCACACACACACACACACACACACACACACGCAGAAGCTGTTTTATTTTACTGGAGCATTGTCATTCTTAATTTGTACAGGTATTCCCATAATGATCATAACTTTTAATAAATGTGTAATTACAGAATCGATCTTTTCAGAACTCAGAGCAGTTGCCCATTGAAATCCTGAATATGGATCCATACACATACTTTAATTTTCCAAACTCCACAAAATGAAACTCATCCATTTGCCAAGTTCTATTTCTTTGAGTACCTTTTGGGTTGCTTCCTGTTAGTAATGGGGTTTGGTTATACAAAGAACAAGTAGGACATTTCCTTTTAATTTCCTTGACTTCTCGTCAAGTGCTAGAAAAATCATTTTCTAAACCCTCGCTATTAACATGGTGTTTTTTTATAAAATTTTGAGGCTTCTAGCATATTTCCTACCAATAGCTGGTCAATTTTGTCCTTACCGTGTGCTAAAGGGCCTGGTAGACCCATATGGGATCTGATATGTGTTACATATAAGGGATGACTTTTATATCTGATTACTTGTAGCTGAATAAATAATAAAGTTAATTATGAATCATCTGGAACAAGTTGGGGGGGGTCGGGAAGCCAGCTCAGCGGTGGTGTGGTGCCCAGGCAGCCAGGCTAGTGTGGCAGATTCTAGGATCACAGCAGGTTGCAGCTGTGCGCACGAGCCAGGCTGAGGGAACCTGCAGCTGCTCATGTGTAGCCAGGTGCTGAGGGTGTGCAGCGGTGGCGGCAGCAGTAGACGCCTGAGTAGGTGTGAGCGGGTGGTGAGGTGGCCCAGCTCGTGCAGCAGCGGCCAAGGGAGGGGGGTCCAGGGAAAACCTGCAACCCATAGGGAGAGGGAGCAATCTACCTAATGAGCGGACACAGGGGGCCATGCAGGACAAACCCATATGGTGGGAAGTGAGGGCACGGGGCGGGGGCTGGGGCGAGAAGCCTGAATGACAGTCCTGGCAGTTGGTGGCTGGCTGCAGTGGCCGTGACTGCAGCGTTTGGGGTCAGGGTGCACAGCCTGGGGTTCCGTTGTAGGGAGACTGCAATGGAAAAAGCCCCTGGCGGGAAAAGTGCTGACTTATGGTGGTACGGAGAAGTGATAGCTTTAAAAGCCGCTGCGTGATCTCCACCCCACGTTGGGTGCCAGATGAAGTGATTACTTACATTACTCTATTATATTATTCTATTATTAAATAAAACTTGGGAGTCGGATATTGGGGTGAAAACCAGATAGAGCCAAAGACTGATGGAGAAATGACCAGCTGACCCTACCTCTCCAGATGGAAAAGACCGGGCGTCTTTCTAAGGCCCTCCCTACACTACTTCCTGTGACCTCCTATCTTGATCCTCCAAACCTCTATGGCTAATCCTGGCCAGTTGAAGGTTGACTCCACCCTCTGGTCAAGGTTTAAATTTATTGGCAGTCTCAGAGTGTCACTGCGAACAAACGTCCCCCAACACAGGTGTCTCCAGGAGGAAGGGCCTCAGCCAACTCTGCTGAACGGACCTTCACCTTCTCTATAACCATGGCATCCAGATTCTGGGTCGCTGCTTCATTTTAACGTTCACTTTAAGAGGTACACAGTAGTCCATCATCAAACACCCCATAACTCAGTCGTCGGCCCTGTTGTATGTAAAGGTCTCAGCTGTCTAGAGTGCGTCTGCGCCTTGAAGCTACCCTTTTAGCTCAACTGTTTGCATAAGTTAAAACCTGAAAGGAAGCCAGGCAGTGGTGGCGCACGCCTTTAATCAAAGCACTCGGGAGGCTGAGGCAGGTGGATCTCTGTGAGTTTGAGGCCACCCTCACAAGAGTGAGTTCCAGGACAGGCTTCAAAGCTATAGAGAAATCCTGTCTCAAAAAAACCAAAGGGGGGGGGGCTGAAAGGAATTATTAGTTCAAAAGAAACACAAAGATGGCCAGGCATGGTAGTGCAGGCCTATAATTCCAGAACTAGAGAGCCTTGCGCAAGATGCTCATGTGTGCCAGGCCAGCCTGGGCTACGAGATGAGACCATGTCACAGAATGCATATTCCATGCATACACCACACACACACACACACACACACACACTCACAGGCTTTAATTGACAGTGGTATGAATCCATTCATGAGGGCAGGGTCTCTCTGATCTAACAGTCCACCACGGCCCCAGCTCCATCAGTGCAACGCTAGGGCCTAAGCTCCAGCATTTGAATTCAGGAGCCACTCAGACCTAGCCTTCCCCTAGATAGTCATGAAAATGGGTCTCAGAACTAGCCCTGGCTCATCATCTCCGCATATTCTCTAGCAGTGGGATCCTTACCTCCATTCAAATGACTTTCTATATTTTCCTGACCAGGGTCACCGCCTCCAGGTCACTGCTCGGGAATTGCAAACTGTCCCTCTTTTATGCGTACCAACCCCCTTCCCTGCCAAGAGTTACTCCACCTGCCCTTTCCTATTCTGTCCAGTTCCAACAGCGTTGGGAGTCTTAGTGACAATACACCCGCAGCCCACCAGAGGGCGCTGTGTCATGAGAAAGCCCACAGCTGATTTCCTCTCCAGGTCCCCTTACCCCGGGAGTGACTGTCCAAAATCCTGCAGCGAGTGACTCCTGGAAACCCCTAACTGTACCTATGGGTTTGCGCCACAAGCTGCCCTGTGCGGTTTCCCAGTGTGTATGCCTTTCTCAGCCCTCCACACACTGTGGCTGGAACTTCTACAGTTTGAGGTGTGAAATAATTAGACCCCAATTCCTTGTCCTCTTTTGAAACCTCACAGGTAGATTTGTTCTGGAGCGATCTTATCAACCTCACTTTGCCTTTTTGTTACTGTCCAGGATAGTACCTTTTCGCTTGAAGGAAGCACTCCACAGCCCCTCTGTGATGTTCCCAAGTTGTAGCCTCACCTCGGAAAACCAAGACAGTTACTCGGTGATTGACAGCATAGCACAGAGCAGGAGCATGGCCAAGCGGGGCAGAGTGGGCTAGTGTGCGAGTCCTTTATGCTGCTCTTATATATCACTTGGTGGAATATCCTATTGAATGTGTTATGATTGTAGTAACTGCAGGTAAGGGATGGAGGTTACTAGCCTTGAAGGGGTTCCCCAATCAGGAGGAGAAACTGGGTTCCTGGGGTCTCCTCCTTCAGGGCTAAGCACAGTAAGTTAACTGGAGAGCAAGCCCTTGTGTGACCCCTCCTGTGTTACTTTCCATCCATGACCATAGGACGGCCTGTTCCTCGGGGCAGTGGAAAGATCCACACTGCCCACAGCACCCGAGCCTGAGGATGTGGGAGAAGGAAGCAAACATTTGGGGAAAGAGCCAGGTGGCAGGGGCGTTCTTTCCGCTCGGGTGTCCTGCGGTCCTTACAGCCACAACAGTAGGCAGCCTGCTGTTCTTCATGGTTAGACAAGGGAACTGAGCCGCAGAAGTATCCGGGAGATTTTGCGGTCTACACTTGTCTTCCCATGGACCCTGCACCCAGCTTCCTCCACACCAGTGATTCTCCAAGTGTGGTCGCCAGGACAGCAGCAGCAGCAGCAGCAGCAGCATCTGAACTTGGTAGAGACTGGGGCGTGGACCAAGCAATCCATGTCTCTCCGAGGAAGGCTCTGAAAAAGTCAAGCTGTTGAAGGGGGACAGGCCTGGTGGTCTTGGATGAACAGAGTCCACAGTTAGAAACCCTATTGTGATTTCTATGTCAACTGGAGTTTATTAAACAAGCCATAAGGTCTGGGAAGGACTAGAGGGTGCTCAGATTCACCCCCAGAAGACTACCAATGATACAGGTACTCAGGCCAAAACCCTCCTCTCCAGGGTGGGTGCTGGGAAGCTGCCATTTGGACAGGACCTGCCACCCAGTGCAGGCTAACCTTTGGGAACCTCGGCATAGAAGGCTTTAGACTAGACAGACCCATGGAGACGGGTGGTGTGGCCTGCTATAAACCTTGCCCCTCTGAGCCCTGGGATTCCTCTCTACAGAAGGTAGTCCTAGCAGAAAGAGATGGATTCAGGGATCAGATTAGCTTGTTACATCTAAAAGGGGAAGCCAAGCTAGAGGCGAGGCAACAAAGGTTAGGCCACAGACTCCTTGTAGCATGGTTTTTGAATCTGGGGCAGAAAGGAGTCAAGGAGGAAGTTAGCCCCAAACAAGACCCATCAAATTTGCATTTTTCAGCATTATAGCCCGAAGGGGTTGAGTTGAGGAGGAGAGAGAGGAGTTGATGCTGGTTAGCAGGGGTACCAGCTCTGGGCCACACTGCCTAAATTCACATCTCTGCTCCACAGCTGTGGGACCTGGGACAATTGGTTTAATCAGTTAGTGTGTCAGTTGCCTAATCTGTCAAAGGCTCATGAGAAGGATTCAAAGACCCGTGTGAGGTCCACAGTGTAAGTGTCCCATCAGTTCTATTGGCAAAGGTCTTATCATTTCTCTGTGAGCGGAAGCAGGAAGCCAACTACCATGGCAATATAAGCATTGTAAGGACCAAGGCAGGTAGTATGGTCACTGAAGATCCTCTGAGTAGCTCTGGGGACAGTATGGCCCTCTGTCACATTAGAACAGACCCCTGTCCTCAACCTCCCAGGAGCGTAGGCCACCTGCTAGACACAGAGAGCTGGCAGGAAGGTTGACCCTGTCCTCCCTCAGCCCAGGCCTGCCCACATGACCCAGCTTCCTGTTTGTGATACCAGCGTTGGAGGGAGGAAACCAACACCCCACCCAGAGCTAGAGGGCAGGAATGTGGACGTGCTGAGGTGACGTCAAAGCTTGTCCCAGTTCTGAAGAGAAGGGATGGGAAGGGCTTCCTGCTGAGCCTCTGCGCCAGTGTGCTCGGCCTACTGGAGGGAGCCCATTCAGAACTTTCTCTGTGGTTTGCGCAGGGGTGAACTCAAGTCCTGCCCCAACACAGCCGTAGACCCTGGGCGAATCACCTCATCCTTGCAAGTCACAGTTCCCTCTTCTAAAGGACAGGAACGCCGGTGCTAATGGAGCCAGGGTACCCATCTGGTATGAGAGAAGCTCCCCTTTACCGTGAGCCTCTCTCTGTTCCTCACTGCAGGAGCCAAAGAGATCCTTGTCTTCAAGAAAGACACAAACCCTCCACCCTATCCCCCCGGAATGGTGCCTACTCTGGCTGTCACGGGCTCCTGTGTCGGCATCTGCCTGCTGGCAAGGCAACGAGAGGAAGTCAGCCACCTAGGCATGAAGCATTTCCAGGGGTGGCTAGGAGGAGCTTTCCCAGCGTTTGCTGTGACTCAGGCTAAAGCCTGGACATAGGCGCGTCCTCCAGTGACTCAGTTTCCCCCATTCTACAGAAGCGTCACAACGCAAGACCTGCTTTTCAGCCTTGAAGAGCCATTGAGGCAAGGCTACTGTGTGTCAGTGGGGCCCTTCAAATACCATGCTGGGAGGGCCTGCTGTGTGCTTGTGGTGCTATGCACGTGTGCACTTGACTCTCAGTTAGGAATACTACTGGCCCGGCTGTGTGGAGCGATAAGCAGACCAAGGCAGGGAAAGAAATCGTCTAAGATCACGAAGGTGAAAACAGCGGAGCCTAGAAGGGATGCAGCCTCCATTGGCAGCAGTAGGCCATGCCCTTGACCCCAGCGGGTGGTTATTTCAGGGCGTGCCTCCCCACCTCTACCGGGTAGAAGGTCTCCTGACCCACTCTTCCACCTGACCCTCTGGCTGCTTTCAGATTTGGTCACATAGGCAATAGCAATTTAACTCAAGTCTGGCCTCCTTTCTGTAGAGGACTGCTTGTGTCCCCAGGTGCCAGGCTGGGTCTGGAGTGCTGCTCCTTTGTCCCATATGCCCCGGAGACGACCATCTAGGTGTTCCACTCTATGAACCCGGACTTCCCAGCTTGGCACTAGAGGAGGGCTGGCATGGAGGACTGATGCAGAGTGGGCAGGCCCACGGATGCCCCTTGGAGGGCGAGACCAGGAGTGTGCCTGCCTGGGGCCCAGATGGGCCCTCGCTGGATAGATAGTCTGCCCTCCTTCTCGGGTCCCCTTTGTCTTGCCCAGGATACCACTGAACCTCACTTCGAAGCCAGAGATACCTGGATTAGAATCGGGTTTGGATGTTCCCCAGATTTGTGACCTTGGCTGTGCTCCTCTGTCCCCTGAGCCTGTGATCCCCGGTACTGCTACACAAACACAGGGGCAGCCCAGTTTCTGATGAAGACATCACATCTTTATAAAGTCTAGAGCATGCCGGATATGGTGGTGAGTGCCTTTAATCCCAGCATTTGGGAGGCAGACTGAGTTTGAGGCCAGCCTGATCTGCAGAGCAAGTTCCAAGACAGGCTCAAAAAGCTACAGAAAAACCCTTTCTCGAAAAACAAACAAACAAAAAGTCTAGTACACCTACCATCTGACAGAGCATCCGCTTAATAAACTTTGGCCCTAGGTAGCTGGTGTGTTTTGGCCTATACATAACCATGTAAACACCAAGAGTTCCATGAGTGATCCTAAGAGCCCCTTCCCCAGGTGACCAGCAGGTGGCAGCATCCGCCCCTTGTTGGCGCACAGGCACCCTCTCTCAAAAGAAATGTTTTGTAGATTTTGCAGATTTTTTTTTTCCAGCCTAGAAGTTGGCGCTCCACCCCGAGTTACATCCGCAGTACTTAACAGAGTTTCACGCCATCGGTGGTGAGGAAGTAGGCTTAGGAGTTGAAGTCTCCCGGAGGATTTCCGGCCCGCTAATCCCATAGGCCCATGCTTCCTGCTCTCCCCCTCGCAAGGCTGCCAGGTCTAGCTCTGTGGGAAGAAGCAGAGGAAGCCTCAACCTGGATAGCCCTCTGCCTGCTGCTCTGCCTGCCTCTCTGAAGCCTGGGATCTCTCCCCTTCTCCACCTCTTTCTCCCTCCCTTCTTTTCTTTCTCTCTCATTCAACTCCTGTGTGTGTCACATCTACCGACGGCGCACAGGTTCTGATCCAGGGCCAAGGTGCAGGGTACAAGACGTGTCCTTTGAAGCAAAACTGGGAAATAGGCAGCAATAAAGGAAGAAAGGTGCTTCAGACCCTGGCAAACGTCTGTCTGTTGTGGTGTGACAGGGTGACCATCAGGAAGCGTGGAGGAGGCAGGAAAGGGGCCAGGGGAAAGGGGAGCCAAGCAGAGGTGCCATGCTCTTAGGTTCTTGGGCAACCAGTAATGTCTTGGGGGCGCATGGAACCTGGGGCCTTGCTTTTCCAAGGTGCATGAGCCCGCTGCAACCCTCATAGCTGCGGATCGCTCACTGCCTTCCCATGAGAGGAAACTAGAATCCTTGGCCAAAGCAGGCGCACTGAGGTACCAGGAGAAAAAGGAAAGAAGAGTGGATAATTTAGTCTGTGCTGGGTGCCAGGTACTCTGCTGGGCTGTAGCTGTAGATTATCGTCACTCAAGAGGATTCCAGAGGCGATGAAATGGGGGTCTAGAAAGGAGGTGACCTACCCAAGGTCATAGTCAGAGAGTAGCAGACCTGAGGTTTGAACCCAAGGCTTCCCTGAGAAAGTAGGCAGCTAGTACCCTTTGTCCTGGAAACCTTCAAGCCATCAGGAGGACCTCTTCTTCTTGGGTCCTGCAAGTCACCTTGCAGAATGTTCTTAGGATCCCTGAAGTCACCCAACAAGATCTATTCCCATCCCACGGTGGCCTCACTTTCTTGCAACAATGTTCTCCCATCCTGTCGCTGCCACCACACCACACCAACCCTATTGCCTCTCCCTGGATGGCTCCACTCTGGGACTAGCATCTACCGTCATAACACTATGTCTGTCTCCTCCACCAGGCTGCCCCTGAACCCCTGTGGAAGTCATGAATCAATCCTATACCTGCCCCTGCACCCCACACTGATAGCACTTACTTATCCATTCCTACCCAGAGTGAGAACTATGTGTATAGAGAAAGGGCTCCATGCATGGAAGACCTTTGTTTGAGCCTGTGCTAGCCCCTTGACCGTCAGGGAGAAGGTCAGAGAAACAATGGCAGCTGTGACCCAGGCCATCTGGGTCATGGGTAGAGTCAGTGGTAGGGACAGGGCATCAGCAGTCCTAGTGATGTCTGTGTGCACAGAATAGTGATGAGTGAACCCTACGACGTGACCTGGAACATCTCTTCCTGTAGGGAGGGTGGAGTCCCCAGAGCTCAGAGCAGGATGGCAAAGTGTGTGAGGGTCTGACTCAGCCAGGAAATATGGGGGAACATGGGAAACTGGGTACAGACACCATCCTTGCACAAGCAAGGCTTGGGCATAGCCCAAAGGACTGTTGCTTGCTGTGCCATGCCTAAGCCTCACTGTAGTCCATGAAGCAGGTGGGATTCTACTCTTGGTATAAACAAGGAAGCTAATGTTTCCAGAAGGAAAGGTAATTTTGTATGTGTCCCCAGTCAAAAAACAGCAGATCTGGGTTAAGGGACAGCTGTGGAATAATCCTTCTGTATGCTGTGAAGATTTGTCACTCAGATTGGTTTAATAAAAAGCTGATTGGCTGGTATACAGGCAGGAATTATAGGTAAGACAACCAAACTAGGAGAAAGATGAGAAGGGTAGAGTCAGAGGAGATGACAGTCAGTCGCTGAGGAAGCAGGACATATAGAAAATGAGGTAATAAGCCATGTGGCAAAGCATAGATAAGAAATGGGGTTTAATTTAAATATAAGAGTTAGGTAGTAATGGGCCTGAGTTACTGGCTGAACATTTATAATTAATATTAAGTCTCTGAGTCAGTTATTTGGGAAACGGCTGCCAGTTATTTGGGAATAGGTGGTCAGGACAGGAAACCTCTGCCTACAAATGGTGCCTGAGAAGGCATGATAAAAGATTCTAGACGCACGAAAGATTCTAGAGACATAAATAAACCTAGAAGAACTACAAGATGTGATGTGTGTGTGTGTGTGTCCTGCTCAAACACATAACAAAAAAATCATCTTTGGCTGACATATACAATGCAGCATCTATACTTATATTAATACAGATATATATGTTACCTTTAAAAGTTTATGTATTTTCAGAGCAAGGGAACCAAACGCCAATGAAAACAGATGGCCAGGGTGATACAGCATTTCAAAATGCCTCTGTTACAGTCTCCTCAGAATTTTGCATCCAGAACATCTTCAAGGCTGCTGGCTGAGGTGATACAGCTTCATGGAATATTCCAGTCAGTTCTTGACCTTAATCCTATATTTCCTCAGAGTCCCCCAAAGATAACAGCACCCATAAACAACAGGAAGCAGTTTAGAGAACTATGCCCACATTCCCAAAAGATGGGTTATAGGTATTTATTATCATTTAAAGGGGATGGGTGGTTACAAGTTGTTATTGGTCAGGAAAAAAGCTGAACAAATAAGATTATATTCAGAGATCTCATTCTAAAAAGAAAAGAGGAATATAGAAATGATAGGATCAAAGGGTAGTTTATTGCATCTAATCCAAAACAACTATTAATCTTAAATATTTTACATTGGTATGGATTTTTGTTTATTGGTACACATTTAAAGTTAATTTTTGTATACTGTATGTTTCTACTCTTGCTTAATGTATTGTATTTATGCAGCTTGTTTAAAATGTAATGTATAATTAGAAATACAGAGTAAAAGTCATCTATAGTAGTCAAACTTATAATCTTGTTAGGTATGTTTTCAAGATCATACACAGATGTATTTATATAGATGGTCTTCAAACACCTCAGAGACCTACAGAATATGGTATTTAATATGTTTAATAACCTAAGGCTTTTCATGACAGTGAGACATGTCTGTTTCTGGCAGCACCAATCTATTTCAGAGAGGATGATGGGCATTGAAGAAACTCCATGTGGAATTTTCTTTCTTTATGGCAAAACCTAGCCTTTGTGGGCAAAGAAGCTTCCCTTACCTCAGTTTCTGACAGTTACTGTCTAAACTGGGCCAGAAGGATGCAAAAGAAAGTGACTGCCAAACTTTGCCAACACAAGGTAGGACAGTCATTCAAAATTCCCTGCTTCTCAAAAAAACTGTCAGATATTCTAGGCCTGCAGGCCAGGGATGGATGTCCCAATATTAAGGGGGAAACTCAGGTGACTGTTGGCCTGATGCCCCTGTCATTAGGTAACACTTTGTCCTTCTGGGGTCTTTGATGGCATTAAAGACTAAAGAGTTAACCTTATACTTTTTTCTTAGTTATGATAAAAAAAAGAAAATTAGGTATAAAACTTTAGGCCCACAAAGATAAATTAGATAGTAGACTATTTTCTTTAATTTTGTCAAATACAAATAGACTGGATATTATAACTGCTATTCTTACTTGATAACTATAACTTTACTATGTTAAAGTTAAAACCTTTTTAATTGTACACAAAGGGAGAAAAACTGGGAATAATTCTTCTGTATACTGTTGAGATTTGTCACTTGGATTGGTTTAATGAAAAGATGACTGATTGGTAGCCAGGCAGGAATTATAGGTGGGATGAAGTATGATTAAAAAACTCAGGAACAGATACTAATGTTCAATCTTAAGATACAAAAAGTAAAACAGCCAGTCACTGACTCTTACCTCGACTTCAGTCTGAAATGGTGATCCTTCCTCCAGGAATTTCAGAGTGAGTCTGAGACTGAGAGCTGTCTCTTCCTGTTTTATAATCTTCTCTAGGGCTGGGATTAAAGACATGCACTGCCCAGTTTCAATGGCTATTAGTGTGGCTACTGAGATAAAAAGGTGTGTGTTACCACTGCCTGGTCTGTAAGGCTAACAAGTAGGGCTGTTTTACTCTCTGATCTTCAGGTAAGTTTTATTTATTAAAATACAAATGACTTGCCACCACACTGGAACAACCAAGCTAGGAGAAGGATGGGAAGAAGAAGGGTGGAATCAGAGGAGATGCCAGTCAGCCAGCTGCTGAGGAAGCAGGATGTATAGAAAATGAGGTAAGAAGCCATGAGCCACATGGCAAAGCATAGATAAGAAGTAGGGTTTCATTTAAATGTAGGTGTTAGGAAGTAACTGAAAATGAAATTTATGCCCTGGCAATGCTGACACATGCATGGGCAGCCCGTATATGGCGGTTCTGTTGAACTTGTCCATATTGGGTTTCATAGTCTAAGTTGATAAGGATGACTGACCAGGTCTTTTCCTCAAGAGGGCACCAGATCTCATTACAGATGGTTGTGAGCCACCATGTGGTTGCTGGGAATTGAACTCGGGACCTTTGAAAGAGCAGACAGTGCTCTTAACCCCTGAGCCATAGGTATTAGTAATAAGCCTGAGCTATTGGCTGAGCATTTACAATTAATATTAAGTCTCCGTGCCAGTTACTTGGGAAGTGGTTACTGGTTATTTGGGAGCAAGCTGTCAGGACAGGAAAACTCTGCCTACAGGGGACCAGATCGAGATGACCCAGTGACCCTGTCTTTGCTTAGTAACAGGTGCTCACAGGAGGTTCAGGAGTGAGTTAGTGATGCTGGAGTCTCTGAGGGGGTAGGGGCTTTCAGTGCAGGGCCTGTGGAATGGAACTAGTCTCAAGGGAGTATTCAGGCACACTCTCCAGGACGGGCCCTCCAACCAGCCCACAGAGGAAGTGACCTTACACACACAACCTGACATTCTGGGCTGTTCACTGTGACCTTTCAGCAGGCCCATCCTAGGCCGCGACTTGGCCCTGGAGTTGCTCTGCCCTTAGCAAACCCTCCAGCCTTGTACTCTCCAAACCTTTCCTGGCCCCCATGTCCACAAGCTGACCATTTACTTAAGCACCCCACCTCTCTCTAAGGTCTACACATCCTTACCCAGGCCATGCTCCTCTGTTGCTCTGCTGGGGTGACTCCCAGAAGGTTCCTCTGCTACTTCAAGAGTTACCTCTGGTTTTGTGGGCTTTGATGAGACATTCACTGGGAGATAAAGAGGACTGCACTCTGCCAGGAACCCAGCTCTGCCCAGCTCTGACCTCTGTGGGTGGTTCTGCTCTCCCCTGGGCTATCAGAATAGCCTCACTGGCTGTTCGTTAGTCGGCCTCAACTAACCAGGATGGCCTGGCTTCACCTCTCCCTCACTGGGGTGTCTACAGTGCTGGCAGCATCTAGCTGGCATCTCTACCTTCATTTGTGAAGGGAAGGAAGGGCCACTTTGTAATTGGCCAGGTAATTCTGTCATGACATCATTTGACTTAATGGCTGGGCAGCAGGGATGTTTTAGAGAAAAGGCCAATACACAAAGCATGGTGAGCATCATTGTAGGCGGGGCATCCGCAGGACAAAGCAGAGATGACCATAGGCCAGCTTGGGAAATGTGGATGTAGACATACAGAGCAGATTAATCTCGGACCTGAACGCTAGATATACTCATTAATTTAAGATTTATTTTACTCTTTTGCCTGCATATATACATGTAATCATGTATGAACCTGGTGCCTGTGGAGTTCAGAAGAGGCAGTCAGATCAGCCTGGAGTTCAGGATGGTTGTAAATTGCCATGTGGGTGCTGGGACTTGGACCCAGGTCCTCTGCAAGAGCAATCAGTGCTCCTAAGCACTGAGCTCCTAGGAGCTCTCCGACCTAACCTTCTGGCAGCATCCATGGACAGGAAGTGACTCCAGCTTCTGCCGGGTGGGGACATGACATGTTCTTTTGAGAGCCATTTGCTTCACTGACCCAATTAACAGCAAAGGTTATAAGCAATGAAGCAATTGCCCCACCGATGGAGCAGCAAAGATTGGCGAAGCCCTCTGACGCCGGCCGAGCTTCAGCAATGACGCTGCCCAGTCTCACACCCCCTCAGATACCTTCCCATCCAGCCACCAAGTCCCTTGGGAAGAGTTGACTTGGACCTTTGCACCAAGGAAACATTATATTGCTTCTGCTTTGAAGGAAGGGTCGAGGCACAGAGAGGCCATAGCTGGCCCCGGATTGCTTGGTTGGGATGCACTCTGAATGCCTGGAGCCAGAGCCTGTGTCTTGGACAGGCCATTTTGCAGAAGGGAATCCTGAGACTCAGACCAAAAAGAAGCTGGGCAGGGACTTCAAAGGTCTGTACTGAATCAGAGACTAAGTACGGGGACTAGTGTTCTGCTGTGTGTGGCAGGGTGGGGTGAAGGGCTCTTCTTGCCTCAGAGTGGCCTGGCTGGCCTTGCTGGGATGGCCTGCTCTCCAGCCTCTCCCACATGTTGCAAAATTTCTCACGCAGGTAGACCACTGCTCTCTGGTGAGAAGACTGTGGGCTAGCCTGGGAACCAGAGGAACCCAGAGGGTGGAACTAGATGCCACCCTGAGGGCTTGTGCGTGGCCCTGTCATGTCTTCATAGCCACTGTGGTGGAAACACGGTGCTCTTGTTTTACAAGCAGTGACACTGAGGCCCAGAGATGTCCTGCCCCAGGGAATATGATGGAGGCAGAAACAGAGTTAAAACCCAGGGGCTGCAGGCACTGGGAACTTTCAGCATCTACCCTCTTCCTTCTCAGTGTGCAAACCTATAGGAAGCTGATAACATCAACACCGCAACTCCAAGGCTTGAGCTGTGCTGGCTAGAACCAATTAACAGGTATTGGTTAGGGGTGATCACATGACCCAAAATGGTTCAAATCCATATTATAACCATTAGTTTGGGGGGTGGCTATATGACAAAGGGCAGTTCAATCAGAGAAACTATCCAGCGACCTTTTATATGGATGCTAGGATCTGTTTCCTGCTCTGCAAGACTGAGGAGCCACATTCTATGTGGGCACTGAGGATGTGCAGAGAGTGCAGGGTGAAGCTGCCCACTCTCAGTGTTCATACACAGCAGACAACGAACCCTGCTATCGTGTGAGCTGGGGAGGTGTGCGGGACTTTCCCTTCCTTACAGGAGCATGCATTCTGTCACCTATAGAGTTGAGAATTTGGGTCTTTCCCCTGACATGAACTCATGTGTCTCCGAAGAACACTGCTGAGCCAGGTGGTGGCGGCAGCACACGCCTTTAATCCCAGCACTCGGGAGGCAGAGGCAGGCCCAATCTCTGTGAGTTCAAGGCCAGCTTGGTCTACAGAGTGAGTTCCAGGACAGCCAAGGAGGTTACACAAAAGAAACCCTGTCTCCAAAAGCCAGAGAGAGAGAGAGAGAGAGAGAGAGAGCCCTGTTGATGAGCTTTATCTCAGTTTTACAGATAGGGAAACTGAGGCACATCAACCTTAAGTAATTTACAGTGGCATCTTAATTTGAAAGGCAGCAGTATGGCAATGCCATGTCTTACATGTGGATATTATTGACTTCCAAAAACTCTGTGCCAGTGGCCACATCTCTTCGTTAAAAAGTATTACTCGGTCCTGGGGTGTGAGCTCAGCAGGTAGAGTGCCTGCCTAGCATGCACAAGCCCCTGGGTCTAGTCCTTAGTGACACATAAGCTGAACTCTCCGTACCATGCTCAGGAGGTGAAGGCAGGAGGATCAGAGTTCAGGGTTAGATTCCCTGACATAAAGAGACTGAGGCCTAAAAAGGGGAAGATCAATAAGGGTAAAAGGGCATTAAACCCATGGTCTCAACAGCCTGAGACTTTGTCCTTGGAATCATCTGAGGATTGGGAGGAGTTGCCAAGAAAAAATGGATTGCTCACAGTGGGATTCACCATTCTTTAATGAAGAATCTAGTGTCAGAATGTCTCTGCTTGTGCACAGCCACACTGTGGGAATCCAAAGCAGACACAGTCCCCGGATGTACCAACAGCCCCTCCATCCCCTCCCCTCATTTGTAGCACAAAGCAGTGTCTCTGTTGAGCCATGGTTCTCAACCTTCCTGATGCTGCGGCCCTTCCGTACAGTTCCTCATGTTGTGGTGGTAAAATCTCTTTCGCTACTACTTCATAACTGTAATTTTGCTGCTGTTATGAATTGTAACATAAATAGTTTTGGAGATAGAGGTTTGCCAAATGGTTCACAACCCACGGGTTGAGAACTGCTGCTGTTGAGGGAAATGGGGGCCAAGAGAGGGATTCAGAAAGGTGTTAGACCCAACCAATAAGAGCAGACCAAGTCCTGCACTGCATCTGGCCACACATGGTTGTGCATGAGGCTCTGTCTGAAGACAGGCATCAGAGGAGGAGTGTCAGAGTCCATGGAGGCCAACTCAGCTCACCATCACTGTTTAGATAAGCCTTCCATTTCAGTAACAGAGCATCTGAGAAGAGAGAGCTAAGAAGAGGAAGGATTTAGGCAGTTCGTGTTGGTTTGAGCCTGTGTTTCGGTTCCTTCATGGTGGGAGGGTGTGATGGAGGGGCAGAGACAGCGAGGGAGAGAACAAGGGTGACTTCAGTGGCCATAGAACTCCCACTAGCCCTACCTCTTACAGGTCCCACAACCTGTCACGGTGCCAGGCCGAGGACCAACCCTCCATCGCATGGTCACATGTCCAGAAGACCATAGCCAGGCGATAGGATCCAAGGGGCAATGGTGGCTCACCTAGACTGCCATTGACCAAACCATGCAATTGGCTACAGCCACTGCCATGGTGCTGTAACAGGTGATGCTCACAGCCATACATCTGTCGGCACAGCATAACAGTCACCCCTGCTGCCACTGCTGCAGCTGCCTTGGTCTAGAATAAAGCCCGGGAGTTCATGATGTAAGCATCTTCAGACGCATGAAGGTTCCCTCCTGGCTCAATCTGAAACAATGCCACCAAGCCTATCCCATGCCAGACCTGTCTCTAGCTGCCATCTGCCCAACACAAGAAGTCCATCTAGGGAAAAGGGGTTCTACAGCTGAAGCAGGAAGGGTCTGAGACAGACGCAGGAAGAAGGTCACTGCTCCCTAGCAGCCTGAGCCTTGACCCAGAAGCATAGCCAAGCATGAATAGGAGCAGCAGTACAATGTGTTACATGAGGAGTGTGGAGCTGGGGAGATGGCACAGTGAATAAAGCTCTTGCCGTGTGAGTATAAAGGCCTGAGTTCAAGTCCCCCAAGCCCATATAAAAGCTGGGTCTGCAATCCCAGTGCCCCTGCAACAGTCTGGGGCATGGAGACAGGAGCAGCCTGGGAAGCCTGTGGGCAGGCAGCCTGGCATACGTAGCATCAACCAACCAAGGAGAGTCTGTCTCAAATTCAGTGGAAGTCAAGGAGGCTTAACACCTGGGGCTGTCCTCTGACCTTCACACACTCTGTGGCATGTGCACACCTCTACTCACACACGTGAACACACACACACACACACACACACACGCTTTAATTCATGAATTCAGCCTGATCAAGACAAAATAGAAAAAGGATAAGGAGGCAGAACAGAAGGAGGAGCAGTTTCTCCCTTGCAGAAAATGTCAAACATGTGCAGGACATGGAAACACATGACCATTATCAGCATGGAATCAATTCACTTGTTGCCAGGGGCTGCTGGGTGCCTTCAGGTCAGGGTCATGGCTAGAACGCTGTTTTTTGTATCTATGTGAACCCTGAGAACACATGGAGGCATCTTCGGTTCACAGTGAAAAAAACGGGCAGATCCAGTCTGACCCAGAGCTTGGGCTCCCCACCCCAAATGCAGAACCTGACCAAGCCGGACTGAAGGCCGAGCTATACACAGTGTGCCTGTGTTCTGCAGAAATGTCAAGGTTGGGAGATAGGAGGTTAAGGAAGCAGCTGCTATAGGTTAAAGAGAGAAAAAGATGTGACAGGTGAAAAAGCCATCTGAAACCACGGTGATGATGTGTAAAAGACTGTCACATTGTGTCAGGGTGTGAGCATCACACTGTGACTGGGGTGGGAGATGCTGGAATACGGAGGGTGAAGAGTCATTGCATTTATAGTTATTCTCAAAGGGCTGGAGATATGTGCACAGAGGCTTGTTTTGCTGTGTGTGGGGGAGGGGGTTAGAAACCAAGATCGAGGGGTGAGAGATGGCACGCCATGTAAGCATGAGGTCCAGATCATGCAGAGAAGCCAGCAGGTGTAGTAGATGCCTGGAATCTGAGCGCTCAGGGCAGAGAAAGGGATCCCAGCAAGCTCTGAGATGAGCAACCAAAAACACAGTGACAGTGACAGTGACAGAGGAAGACAGCTGGTGTCAGCTTTAGGCTTCCACACACACATCCACACAGGTGTAGCACCTCACACACATACACAAGCATTCACATACATGTGAACATACACACACACACACACACACACACACACACACACACAAAGAAACCAAGATCTGGGCATACTTAAGGTGTAGGGGGAGGAGGGAGGGAGAGAAAAAGAGACAGAGAAAGAGAGACAGAGAGATAGAGTCAGACAGAGAGACACATATGGACAGAGACTCAGGAAGACAGTCAGACAAGGAGATAGAGACACTGAGAGACCAGAGACCCAGAAACAGAGAGATACAAAGAAAGAGACCCAAAGGTAGACACAGAACACACAGAAAGACAGAGCTGGATAGACAAAGAGAGTGGAGAGAAAAAGAGACACAGAGAGCGGGAGACAGAAGGGACAGAGGAAGAGACAGGTCAGTGAGGCAAACAGGCGGCTGGTTTGAGGCGGAGCTTCTCAGCCCGTCACTGTTGGCACTTTGGCCCAGACAGTTCTCTGATGTGAGAATGAGCACCTCCCTTGCCCTACCCACTAGGTGCCAGTCGCATCTCTGACTATAACAATTCAAGTGCCCTTGACATGTCCCAGAGGGACCCAGCTGAGTGGCAGGTTCTAGGCAAAGGGCAGAAGCCTAACTTGGTTCTCTTGCAACTTTAAGACTGAACCAAATAAAATTTTAAGAAAAGGATCCACTCTACCCCACAGGAAGTGGTTCTGAGTAATGCATGTGGTTGGCAGAGGGGGATCCTCCCCCGGTGAGTTTAGCATGCCTGTGGCTACCTTAAAATACTGTGGGGCATGCAGAGCTACAGCCATGTATGTTAGTGTTGGGCTAGTTGGCAACATCTGTGCCTACACCTGGACTCAATTAATTGACCATGGCATGGAATATGTCACCAGCTGACATGCCAACACCAAGAGTCAGCCAGGATGGGGAAGAAACCAGAAAGCCAGCCCTGAAGAACAGTGTTGGGAAGGTCGCCTTAGTCCAAGCAGAGAGGTGGCAAGGTAGTTCAGTGAGTGGCATGGGACCACAGCGTGACCTCGAGGGTAAGAGAGCTCACCTGGGAACAGCCAGTGGGAAGTGTCAAAACAGGACCTTGCCAGCACTGTCTGGGGGTGAGGCAGGGGTGGGGGTGGGGGCAGGCGGGCAGTGTGGCCTAAGAGGAGGAGCAAGGGTCCACAGCAGGGGACAAATCAGGGATGTGATGGGTTCTTCCATCAGAAGCCACACGGGACTCACCTCATCCCGATGGTGACACAGTGGTCCCACCGTAGTACTACTGCAGTACAGCGAGGCACTGAGAGCCAAACCAGGAATGTGTTCTTGCCATGTGGTAGCTCTGAGCAAGGCTGACTTGGAGAAGATATTGTTGATTTGTAACAAGAGCCTTTGGGGTCCAGGCCCAAGGCTCTCTTGGGGATCAGAAAGGAAGCAACAGCCAGCAAAGGATTCGGGCTGTCTGAGGGCAAATGAGTTTCTCACAGAGTGCTTCTCCAAATCAGTCTCTTTATTGTTCTGTCTCAGTCCTAATTCTTCTGTACTACTTCTAATTCCTCCTAGCATCTTCTTTCAGCTTCTTCTTCTCTAGCCTAAAACCTCTTCTCCTTACAGGAGCCTTGAAGCAATAAACAAATTACAAGAGTTATCTCTCATTGGTCAAAAGCACATTCCTCAGGTAAGCAATATGGAGTTTAGTCATTGCCATGGCAACACAAGGTTCCAAGGTTACAGGAGTAAGGCTGTGACCTGAGGGTGGGGGGTACAGTGCCCAGTGAGATACACTTTGAGATATAGATCTTTTATTAATGGACTGGCAAGCCAGGAATTGGCATGCTTTTCTTAGGGTGCTTTGTGTAGCAACCTTGGTTGGACATCTGTGGCTCTGACCTTGTGCATAGCCATAAAGTTCCAAACTTATGATCTATTTACAAAAGCCTTTGGTCTAGTTTGAATTTGTTTTGAAGTGAAAGTAAGTTAATTGTGTGCAGTTAATCTGAGCAAAAGAACAAGGCACACTTTAAGTGTCTATAGTCGTCATGGGACAAATAGATCTAGTTATGAAGCATGCCCCAGTATATATTCTATATATCAAAACTATACAACTAAATGAAAAGTCATCTTCCTGACTTCCCACAGATATATGCTCCCATAGTACTGAGATGTAATCATGAGACTACATATACATATCACACGAGATCACACACTACAATGCAGGTATTAGGGAGACACCAAGCTGCTTTAGCAAGAGTGAGCACCAGTTTCAAGAGTCGATGGTCCTGAAGGCCTTGCCTGGACAGGATTAACCTCCATCAGAGTCACTCCTCTGGTGGGTTGGCATTGGAATTATCAATTGTCTTATGCTGTATATTTCAACGGTCTCTGACAGATTTGGATAATATTTGAAAGTCAAGTGTGCCAGCTAGTCTTACATCAACTTGACACAAGCTAGAGTCATCTGAATGGAGGAAACCTCAACTGAGAAAATGCCTCCATAAGATCTGACTGTAAGGCATTTTCTTTTCTTTTTCTTTGTTCGTTTTGTTTTTTTCAGAGAGGGTTTCTCTGTGTAACAGTCCTAGCTGCCCCAGAACTAGCCCTTGTAGATCAGGCTGGCCTCAAACCCACAGAGAGCCTCCCAAGTACTGGGATTAAAGGCATGTGCCACCACTGCCTGGCTGTAGGGCATTTTTTTTCTTTTTCTTTTTTTGTCTTTTTATTACCTTTTTATTGATCTTTATTGAGCTCTACAGTTTTCTCTGCTCCCCTCCCTGCCTCTCTCCTCCCCCCTTCGACCCTCCCCCCCAAGGTCCCCATGCTCCCAATTTACTCAGGAGATCTTGTCTTTTTCTACTTCCCATGTAGATTAGATCTATGTAAGTCTCTCTTAGTATCCTCATTGTTGTCTAAGTTCTCTGGGATTGTGGTTTATAGGCGGGCTTTCTTTGCTTTATGTTTAAAAACCACCTATGAGTGAGTACATGTGATAATTGTCTTTCTGTGTCTGGGTTACCTCACTCAAAATAATGTTTTCTAGATCCATCCATTTTCCTGCAAAATTCAAGCTGTCATTATTTTTTCTGCTGTGTAGTACTCCATTGTGTAAATGTACCACATTTTTCTTATCCATTCTTCGGTCAAAGGGCATTTAGGTTGTTTCCAGGTTCTGGCTATGACAAACAAAGCTGCTATGAACATAGTTGAGCACATGTCCTTGTGGCACGATTGAGCATCCTTTGGATATATACCTAAAAGTGGTATTACTGGGTCTTGAGGGAGGTTGTTTCCTAATTTTCTGAGAAATCGCCACACTGACATCCATAGGGGTTGTACCAGCAATGCAGAAGTGTTCCCTTTTCCCCACAACCTCTCCAGCATAAGTTGTCATCAGTGTTTTTGATCTTGGCCATTCTTACAGGTGTAAGATGGAATCTCAGAGTTGTTTTGATTTGCATTTCTCTGATGACTAAGGATGTTGAACATTTCCTTAAGTGTCTTTCAGCCATTTTAGATTCCTCTATTGAGAGTTCTCTGTTTAGGTCTGTACTCCATTTTTTTTTATTGGATTATGTGTTCTTTTGGTGTCCAATTTCTTGAGTTCTTTGTATATTTTGGAGATCAGACCTCTGATGTGGGGTTAGTGAAGATCTTTTCCCATTCTGTAGGCTGTCGTTTTGTCTTGTTGACCGTGTCCTTTGCTTTACAGCAGCTTTTCAGTTTCAGGAGGTCCCATTTATTAATTGTTTCTCTCAGTGTCTGTGTTGCTGGGGTTCTATTTAGGAAGTGGTCTCCTGTGCCAATGTGTTCAAGTGTACTTTCCACTTTCTCTTCTATAAGGTTTAGTGTGGCTGGCTTTATGTTGAGGCCTTTGATCCATTTGGACTTGAGTTTTGTGCATGATGATAGATATGGGTCTATTTTCATTCTTCTACATGTTGATATCCAGTTATGCCAGCACCATTTGTTAAATATGCTTTCTTTTTTCCATTTGATTTTTTTTTTGCTTCTTTGTCAAAAATCAGGTGTTCGAAAATGTGTAGATTAGTATCTGGGTCTTCTATTCGGTTCCATTGGTCCTCCTGTCTGTTCTTATGCCAATACCAGGCTGTTTTCAGTACTGTGGCTCAGTAGTAGAGTTTGAAGTCAGGGATTGTGATGCCTCCAGAAGTTCTTTTATTGCACAGGTTTGTTTTGGCTATCCTGGGTTTTTTGTTTTTCCATATGAAGTTGAGTACTGGTCTTTCAAGGTCTGTGAAGAATTTTGCTGGGATCTTGATGGGCATTGTGTTGAATCTGTGGCATTTTATTAATAAGTGATTGATGGAGGGCCCAGCCCACTGTGGGTGGTGTCATCCTTTGGTTGGTTGTCCTAGGTTCTATAAGAAAGCAGGCTGAACAAACCACAGGGATCAAGCCAGTAAGCAGCTCTCCTCCATGGCCTATACATCAGCTCCTGACTCTAGGTTCCTGCCCTGTTTGAGTTCCTGTCCTGACTTCCTTTGATGATGAGCAGTGATGTGGAAGTGTAAGCCACATAAACCCTTTCCTCCCCAAGCTGCTTTTTGTTCATGGTGCTTTCTCACAGCAATAGAAACCCTAACGAAGACACCAGGTCCCTCTGAGCTACATAGCTAGAGCTGCCAGCTGTTTTAGAGAAGAAACTGAGACCAAGATAGCGAAGCAGTCTGCCCATGGTCACATAACCACTTGTTGGTTTGAATCCAGAACTGGCTTTGAAATCTCCTAGTTCCTTTGTCGGCTCCCCAGTCTGCATGCTATTCAATTTATGTCTTTGTTTTGTTTCATTTGTGACAGGATCATGCTACATAGCCCAGGCTAGCCTAGGACTCAGAAATCCATCCTCCTGCCTCAGTCACCCAACTTCACTGAACTTTGAAAGAAATGTTTTCGGGGAGTGACCAGAAGAATCACAGTCAGTCTCCTGACCTGGTGCTTGTTTCTGGGCCATGAGGAAAGTGTAACCATGGAACACACAGTCCTGTGCTTGCACAGTACCCAGTACCCACCAGTCCACCAGCCCTGAAATATCATGGTCAAACTCAAGAGTCAAGGGAGATGGCAAACCCAGACTGGTATCATATGACCCATCCATTCCTCCTAGTCATATTGGAAGACTAGGGTTGACATCCATGCTACCCCTGATAAAGAGCCTGGTCACACAGGCCCACAGCTCAATGCCAGCCATGCCAGGCTCTGAGGCAGAATAGCACATCCATGGGGCCTGGGTATTAACTGTCCTCCCTCCTTAGGCAGACTATAAAGACAGAATAAACAGCAGGATTCAGGAGCCCTCGCCCCAGTCATGCCTCTCCCTTCCACACTCCCCACTCGTGGCCAGGTTACTTTGTTGTTTTACTTGGTGGCTTTTGTTTCACTAGGTCAGATGCTTCCCTCAGTGTCCCAGGGATAGGGACAGCACTCGGGATGTCTGGCACAGATTTTCTCCTTCGCCCCCATCCAGGTTGGAACGCTGTTGCCATGGAGAGACATCAACAGGCCTGCACAATGTTTGGGCAACACAAACTGGAAGATTGCTCTTCTTCCCGGAGCCCAGGCCCAGACATGCCAGGGTGTGGGCTGGGGGTGGGGCAGGGAAATTCTGGGGCACCACATGACAGTCCCAGACTAGAGTAGAGTCAGGCAGCTCCCCCAGCACCCTTTAGTACAGAACTTCTCTCATCCACCATAGTGAATATTACTCCTAATTCACAGCTGCGGAAACTAAGGCCAGTGTTCTTGCCTCTGCCATGGGTCTCTGCTTAGCCCAACAAATGGCTTGGGTGTTCCATCCACAGCTCTTTCCCCACTGCTTGCTTCAAACCTGAAGGTTCCTCATCGACCTCACCCTAGGGCTTTCATCAGGTCTCCGGCCTGGCCACTCACTAGCAGTGAGATCCTGCCTCTGAGCATCAGCTATTCGGTCATCTGTTAATGGAATTGTGATCACACCTTCTTTACCAACTCTATTGGGTACAGGTAACCATGGGTTAGGGAGCAGTATGTGTTTAACCAGCTTCCAAGGGGATTCTGGGATATGCTTCGATTTGGGCATCATTTTATGACATTCACCAAACTATGCCACTTCCCTGCCTCAAGGCCTTCTTCCATGGCTCCCCATTACCTTCTGGATTAAATCAGAAGGTCTTAGTGAGGTTAAATGAGTTAGGAGTATTGTTTACTCCTAATTCATTAGCATGTTAATCTATGGGAGCTCCTCACTCAGTATCTTAGATAATAAATGAGTTAGACTTCTGAAACCCCGAGCCCAGGAGTTTGGGATGAAGGACTGTGACTCCCAGGAGTTTCCCAGGGGCCAGCGCAAGCACTTTGCACAGGTGATCTAGTTCCATTCTCACGGTCACCAAGGTAGCTGCATGTCTGCTCTTCTCTGGAGAATGGAGGGCACAGAGGGTCAGTGGATTGAGGTTCCATGAAACATCTTGCTCTGATGTAGGAAGTCCTTCTGTCCATGTGTTGCTTTTATTGGTTAATGAATAAAGAAACTGCCTTGGCCTGTGATAGGGCAGAGTAGAACTAGGCAGGAAAAACTAAACTGAATGCTGGGAAAAGTCAGAGTCAAGGAGAGAAGCCATGTAGCCCTACTGGAGATAGATGCTGGAACTTTACCTAGTAAGCCACAGCTTCATGGCAATACACAGACTAATGGAGATGGGTTAATTTAAGATATGAGTTAGCCAGAAATATGCTTAAGCTATTGGCCAAGCAATATTACAAATAATATGGTTTCTATGTGGTTATTTTGGGGCTGAGGCACTGGGAAATAACCAGTGGCCTCCTACAACAAATTAATCTCAGGGTTGCGGGTTCAAGCTCCATGTTGGGTGCCAATATGTTGTAAGGAGACCGCTTGTCTGCCCAGAACTGAAATAATCACACAGAAACTACATTATTTAAAACACTCCTTGCCCAATGACTCTAGCATACTTTTAGCAAGCTCTTACATATTAAATTAACCCATTTTATTATTTTATATTTATCATGATGCTCGTGACCTACTGGCAAAGATCTAGTGCATCTGTCTCTGGCAGGGCTACATGGCATCTCCCTGACTCTGCCTTCTTTCTCCCAGCATTCAATTTAGTTTTTCCCCACCTAGCTCTGTTCTACCCTGCTCTGCTATAGGCTCAAAGCAGTTTCTTTATTCATTAACCAATAAAAGCAACACATATACAGAAGGACTTCCCACATCATTGCTCCATCACACAGCCAGAGTGATCCAGCCTTTGAACCTCTGTCATAGTGTTTTGTGCACATAGTCTGCCCTGGCTGCAGGAATGGAGGGGTGCCAAGCAATAGGTCCAAGGCATGCATCGCAACACCATCTCCCAGGAGACAATCATCTGATGGACTAACAGCTCAGGTCACACAGGGCCAGAGGGGAAGGCCTCCAAAGCTTGTCAGGATCCTTCAGCTTTATACAGGAAGCCATGGAGAATAGCCAAGATAGAACCTAGACACCAGGCCCACTGGAGTTCCAGATTCAGTTGGGCTGGCATAGGGCCCTGGGGTGGCAGTGCTGCTGGTGATATGGGGACCATACTCTGAGAACTGGCACTGAGGAAGGAACACACAGCAGTGAGGAGCAGGGTTGGGTACCCAGGCTGTCTAAGGCAGTAAGGGCTACCACAGAATTAGGAGGTTGTGGGCTGAGGGCCTCTTGTTCTGTCTTCTATGAGAGGTACTGACTCAGTCACGTGGTCCTGAGTCGATGGGACAGACAGGATATTTCTATATACCCCTTCCCTCTTCAGGGAACAGCCTGCCCTCACTCTGTCTCCACAGCAGACTCAAGCAAGCCTGACAGAGAAAAGGGCTGTCAGGACAAGCCCAGGGTCTTATCCCTGGCAATCCCCTGCCCCAGAGGCTGTATATCAGGAGAAGCTGGCTGTTTCCCTCTTGGGTCCAAGTTCTCAACAGTCTTGTCCCAACACCCCATTAGAAGGACCCACCCTGGAAAGTCCCCTTCTCCCCTGCACCTTCAGAGAGGAGGGACAGCTGCTGGCACAGGGGGGCTTTCAGTGGAGGAAGGGGCTTCAGCCTCCACTGGCCACAATAAGCTCCACACATCTGACCCCAGGGGTCCTATCCCTCAAGACAGACTGAAGTCTCCAAATGGCCTAGCATCTGGAAGATCGTCTCTGGCAACTGTGGATAGACTTTCCCAAATGGCCCAGGGCCCAGGATGGCCTGTCCTCAGTTTCCACCTGTCCAAGTCCCTCCATTTCTCTCCCTCCCTCCCCTCTTCTTCCCTCCACTTCTTTTTCTCCTCCCATCCCTTCCCCCCTCTTTTCTTTTCTCCCTCCTTCCCTCCAGTCTGACATCCGTCCTTCCTTCTTTCTTTCAGAGCTTGCTCTTTATAGGGAAGGGCAGTGGTTCACGCCTTACAAAGAATTGGTTTCTATATTTCATAAACAAGTTCTAAAACCACTTCAGGTAGAGAGAAGCACGCTAAAGAAAAACTAAGCGGAAAGGGAACTAAAGAGGAGAGCTGGGGTGAGGAGGGAATTGGGGGCAGGCCTGGAAGGGAAAGTACCAGCCCCAGGAGCACCTTGGGAAGGGCTGGGATCATGTCCAGAGTCACAGAGCTAGGCAGGGCGGCCTGAAGGGATGGGTGTATGGAGGCTGGAGAGCCTGGGGCCCTAGATGGTGGAGGCAGTGAGAGGGATGTAGTGAATGGGGATAGGGGAGACCAGAGAGCTCAGGGCTGCTCCTAGGTTTGGGGCTGAGGGCTGAAGGACAGGATAGTGAGGTTATGATGGGAAAGATAGAAGGAAGACGCTCTGGTGACCAAGACCAAAAAGTGAGTGTGGATTCTGGATACACAAAGAGAGCATCAGAGTTCAGAAGCAAAACTCAGTCCTACCCTGGGGTAGATCCCAGGGCATCAGAGCAACTCCTGGTGAGTCTGAAGCAGGGAATTCTGGAACAAGAAATGTGTGTCCCTCTGAGAAGCCACCTGCTACAAGTAGCCTCTCTCTTATTACGTTGCTTGTTGCAACCGTGACTCGGTTTCTTCAATATTTTTAAATCAAAAGATTTTGCTATGTGCAAAGCACCAGGTCAGCTTCCACACATTAGTGACAAGGGTGGTCTAGTTACCACTCGGTTCTTTCAAAGAGAGCAGTATTGTGTCCGAGGTCACACCGCTGAGAATTTTGGACCCAGGCAGTCTGGCCCCAGAGTCTGAGTCTGACCACCATCCTTAGTGTCTGAACACACACACACACACACACACACACACACACACACACACACACACACACACACACCCCACAATGCACTTGGAGAAATGAACTCATGATGCAGGATTCTGACTCAACTTGGTTTTACCCACAGGTCTGAATTCTCTTGTCCTCTGGGTAAGTATGGCCCAGCACAATGAGGGGCCTGGGAAACTACCCAGCCAGGACAGTCTGTGCCGAGAGCATGAGGCTATACATGACACACACAATGTCCTGGCTACCCTCGATCCTGTTTGACCTCAAACGAGTCACCTTCCTCCCCCAGCCTCCCTTTCTGCCTCCCTATAGCGGAGACAATGACACCACCCGTGGGAACTCTCATAGGAGCTCCACGAGAATCTTCACAGGGTCCATCCATAATTTCTGTCTTCTTTATGTTGGTGGGGACCTGCTCCACTACCATTCACTGAAGAAAACTCCTTCACGGTCTGGGGTCACCGTCTCAAGTATCTGTTGATGACTGGCTCACTGACTGAACTCTGGGACGTTCCTTGGCATCTCAGAGATTCTGGGGAAAGAGGGTAAGCACGAGGTTGAGGGGTGGGTCTTGACTGCTTTGCACCCCAACCTAATCACCATCACTACGGAGATGCCAGGCCACATAGATTTTTCCACTATCACAGACATAGCAGATCCAATCCCTGTTAGAACCTGTGCAGGGGTGGGCAGCCCCACCTTCCTCCTGCCAGTGTTCACACATCTGCTCTTCCGTTTGTATCCAGGCCAGAAAGCAGCCAGATGCTGGGCTCAGCCCATCCTCTAGAAGCCTCACTCTCACTGCCCCTATCCCTGCAGGCCCCTGGAAAGACAGCAGGATAAGGGAGGTATGTTACAAATCTGTCTCCTCCAGCTGCGCCCCTGCCTCTTCTCACAGTGTCTGGCATCCATAGGGAAAGACATAGCAGACATCTGGGAGGAGCCGAGAGACAGCAGCGTGGCACCTCCTGCCTCAGGCTAGTTATGCTTAGATTTATTTTTATAACTTTTCCCCCATTGGAGATGAACTACTCTCAAATCACAAGGAAAGAAGCTTCTGACTTTATTTATTTGGGGGCTGTTTGGTTTTGTTTTTCTGTTTTGTTATATTGAGGTAGGATTTCACTATGTAGCCCTGGCTGGTCAGGAACTCACTAAGTAGACCAGGCTGGCCTTGAACTCAAAAGTCTTGCCTTCCTCTGCCTCCTGCGTGCTAGAATTAAAGGTTTGTATCCCAACACCTGACCTCAAAATACCTTAGTTTTAACATTGAAAAGCAAAAGTAATTGCATAACTTTACCTGTGCATGTGATCTAGGTGGGACAGAACATGACTAAGAATCACACGTGTAATGTGCAGCACCTATATTCAAATAAGAAATCATGAGTAAGCCGGAATGACATAGAGAAGCTCTCTAGTTGTCCCTGATCCATCCAAAGATAAGGCTCCACTGATTCGCTCGGTGGACTGTCCTGGGACACTGTGAGCCCCTGTGTCCCTGTCTGAAGAGTTGGCACTTGGTAGAGGACACAAATGTTTCTGAATGGGTACATGAACAGTGCTTTTAAAGCTGAAGATGCCGCTACAGCTGTGAGTGAGAGCTGGGAGTGGCTGAGGGGCGCGCTCCACATCTGTGCTAACACAAGTTTGCCTTCTCATACGGGCCCCCAGGGAGGCTCTGGCACCCACAGCACCACACCCTGAGCTGCAGGTGGCCCTGGGGTCTGCCCACCAGGTCAAGGTGGATAAAACAAATTTGTTCATCTCTGAACTCTGGGCTCTCAGCTCTGCTTGGGCAGAACTCAGGAGGACTGTGGGACTATGGGAAGTAGATCAGTGAGAAAGGGCAATGGACACCAGGCTTTTTATTCTAGAAATGAGTAAGTCCTCAATATATAAAAGAGGGGAGTAGGAAACCCCTAGAACAGGCCTTGAAGGGACCCTCAAGGGCCTCCTGAAGACATAGTCTCTTCCCACTGGGGATGAGAAGCATCGCATATGAGGCCTTCTGAGAGGGAAATGCCCAGGACAGGGGAAGGGACGTCATTGTTCCCTCCTGTGTCACAACGTAAGGGTTTCATGTCTGTTTTCCCCTCTAGCCTGAGTTCCTGGTATGTGGGGTGAGTGGACCTTCTCCATCTGTGTCTAGGACACCCAAACAGCGTCTAAGAATCTGCAATAGTCTACTACACCTACTGGATAAGGGAGGGAGGGAGGGAGGGAATGAATGAATGAATGAGATTTGCTGTCACCACATTTCCACCCCTGTACCTTTTCAGTGAGGACACGAGAATGAAAAAGAATTTGGGCCTTTGTTCGCTGAACTTCTAGCATGTTCCAGGTCCAGCTGTTGTGGTCAAGAGCATGTGTTCCGGCATAACTATGTTGGCATGTTAATCCACTCTGCATGGTGCATACTTTGACTTGGGGGCTTCGGTTTTCCTTTTCAAAGAAATGTGAAAGTTGATTCTCCTCCTAAGTGTGCAGCCAAGAGAAACAAGAACACGAAACCACACGAAGTCTTGAGCATGAATGGTCATGGCAGCGTGATTCACCACAGCCCAAATGGAAACAACACAGGGGCGTCACCAGTCAGAGAACGAACAGAGAGAATGTGGCATAGCCATATAGCCATGTAATAGCCATGTATTTGGCTACGAAAGCGAATGCAGTACTGGCACATGCTACACCATGTATGAACCTTGAACACAAGTGTGACATATGAGAAACCTACCCCAAAGGCTACATATTATGAGATTCTGATTCTGTGAAATGTCCAGAATAGGCAAGCCACAGAGGTGGAGGGTAGTTTCCCACTGCCTAGGGTCAGGAGAGGAATGTGGGTAGGAGTCGGGTGGGGGAGTGCAGTGATCAGTAACAGACGGGTACGGACAGCTGTAAATATATGGAAAACCACTGAATCTTGCATTTTACAAGGGCAAGTCATGTGTCATGTGAATTTTTCAATGAAGCTGTTATAAAACCCAAAAGAAAGAAATTAGAGAACTCCCCCTTTCAAGCAAGCACACTCAGAGAAGCCAGTTTCACAATCCTGCGGTGGCTCTGGTTTGCCGATGGCATTTCTATTTTCAACAATCTTGAGCCCATTCTGCCAAGCAGCTTTTCTCAAAACCTATATTGCCCCCACAAGCCCCATGTTGCTGGTTGCTGCCCATCCCCAGTCTGGGTAACCCCGTCTGTTGCCCTTGGCCCCCTTGCCCATGCCCACCGATGCCCCTCCCTCAGTTCCTCTCTGCTCAGGAAAGCCAGCTCCAAATGCCAGGGGTGCCTCAGAAACCTGGTGACGTGGGCCTGTTGTGGTGTGTTTGGGCACAGAGGCCTTTGCTGCCAGCGTTGCCAGGCACAGAGGGTGACTAAGCCATCAGCGCTCAGGTTTCAGTGCCGACCCAGGAGCAGGGGGAGCTGAGGCTGTTCAGCTGCTTGGGGAGGGATATTCTTATTTCTGTCCAGTTATGCGTGCTGTACTCAGGCCGCCCTTACACACGCGTGTGCCCAGCAAGCATCTTCAGCCACCTGCTGTGAGACGGACAACCAATGACATAGAAATGCTGAGAAAGAATTCTTGGGGAGATAGAATTTAAAAAAAAATCAAACAAAAAGTGTCAGGGCTCCAGACAGATAAACATGGAAGCTATTGTCACAGCCCACTGGCTGAGTCCATGGTTTCCACACGCACAGGCCTAGCCAGCAGTAGATCAAAAATAGAGCATTTTAAAATTGTGTCTAAGTGAAGCATGGTGGTAAATGCCTGCAATACCAGCTCTGAGGAGTAGAGGCAGGGAGATGACAAGTTAGAGGCTAGCCTGGGCTACAAGAATAAGAGAGGCTGCCTCCAAAATTAATTATGTCTATTCTACACACGTTTTTCTTACCATCATTCCATAAACAATACAGTACTGCAGCTGTTCCACGTGTGTGCAGTGTGTGAGATGTGATGTGTCATGCAGAGCTGGTATACGGGAGGGTGTGCTCAAGCTCTGTGCAGACCTGTGCTGTATGGGTGGACTTGATCTCTGCAGCCCTGGAATGATTCTCCTGCTCCCATCCAGGACATCTGAACTCAGAACTTCCGGCCTAGCTAGGGACTAGGGAGAGGGCAGTTTCTGGGAAGGGCTTGGAAAATAACATGTGTCAGTAAGGTTGATCAGCTAGAGGCAAGGAGGACCACCAGAGCAGAGCAGGGTGGTCCTCAGCCTTGGGGAAACATCTGCAGGACAGGCTGGGTCCTTGTGAACTTCTGCATAGCAGAAGCCTGTGTAACAGGGCTCACACTGGGGTAGCAGGATTTGGTCTAGCTTCTAGTTCTCAAAGACTGCTGGGTGGGGAATGGCCAAGTCGAGGGCCCCACTATCTGCCCTATTTCTACAAGAGGCCACGGACTGGCAGCAAAGTCCATCTCATGGCATAGGACATCCAACACAGTCGCTGTTGGCACCTGAAACTGAAATTTAAATCAAGCACCAATCATTTCAGTAAATTTTACCTGTTTAATTTAAAGCTTAAGGAAACAAAGCCCAGGGGCTGGAGAGATGCTTCTCTTGCCAGGACCAGCACCCGCAAGGCGGCTCATGACCATCTGGTGGATTGGGCACCCTCCTCTAGCCCCTGTTGGCACCAGGCATACAGGTGCTTCATATACACGCTTGCAGACAAAACGCTCAAACACATAAAATCAAATAAATAAATCTTTTAAGTAAGAAAAGGAACAATAACCCCATCCAAGGGCCAGGGTTTCATTAATGATTCCTTGATTCCTTTTGCTTTTTTTTTAAGTTTATATTAGTTAAAACATAACTAATGTAAAAAAATTGAGCCAGAATAGTGGTGCATGCTTTTAGTCTGGAGGCAGAGGCAGACAGATCTCTGAGTTTAAGGCCAGCCTGGTCTACATAGAGAGCTCCAGGCCAACCAGAACTACATAGTGAGACCTTGTCTCAAAATACCAAAAATAAATAAAATAATAATTATAATAAAAGTTTTTTAAATGCATGAATGAATACAGACTTAAGACTGAAGAGGAACAGTGATGTACAAATTGTAAAAATTTACCAGGAACATATGGGTTTGTTGTGGCTTGGTTGCCTTTTGTTTTCTAGTCAACCAGTTCAAACCCTCCAGAAAGCAGCCGTCCAGATCACTGGCCACACCGCCTGGCTGTGAACTTGAACAAGCTTCCACCTCTTGTCCTAGTTTGGTGCTTGTGGCTGTGACAAACTCCATGACCAAAAGTAGCTTTGGGGAGGAGGAGGTTTATTGCCTCTTACAGTCCGTCAAGGCAGGAACCTGGAGCAGAAACTGAAGCAGAAGTCGCAGAGGGGTGCTCCCTTGCTGGCTTGCTCCTCAGGGCTTGCTCAACCTGCTTTCTTATACAACCAGGACCATCAGCCCAGGAGTGGGACCACCCACAGTGGGCTGGGCCCTCCCACATCAATTTTTAATCAAGAAAAAGCCCCCACAGACTTGCCTACAAGGAAATCTCCATCATGGTTTCGTCTTCCCAGATGACCCTGGCTTGTGTCCAGTTGACAACACAGTAACCAACACACCTCTGAAAGTTTCAGTTGCTGTAGTGAGGTTGGAATAAAGCCAGCACAGATCACAAATGCTTACAACAGCCTCCACAAGGGTCATATAGCTATGCCAATCAAACAGCTTGGGGTCTAATTCCTCTAGGATCTGAGCACCTACTGTGTGCCAGACCTGAATAAAGGCTGGAGTTCCAGGGATAGACATAGACAGACAAGCTTCCACAAAACACAACTTGGTGTAAAGGGGCGCAATAGAATACTGTTAATGGGGCTCGGTGGCCCAGAGGGAGGATGACCAGCTCTGCTTAGGGCAAAGTCATGTACAGCTTCTAGAGAAGGTGCTGCTTAATCTGAGTTTCAGTGGATGCATAGGAGTTTTCCAGGTAGACCGGCAAAAATTAGAACACCCAAGCCGAAGGAACAGTATGGGGGAAAAGTGTGGCGGCCTGAACTGGCAGCTGTCAGAACATCCAGCGCAAGGGCAACCAGAAGAAGCTTTCTCTAGGCATTGCCTTTACGTCAAGCATAGAAGGCACTTAAGCCAATGGGGCAGTAAGGCCGGACCCCATCTCCTCGTTCTCAGGAGCCGATTACAGATACTACACAGAAAGAACACTGACTTTTGCGGTTAGTCCAGACAGTGAGCTTGCAGCCTTGTGGCTTGCAAACTGGGCCCACAGTTCTCCTATCTGTAGCACACCCACTGAGAGTTAAAGGGGATAAGGGGAATTTTGACCAGATACAGGCTAGCAAGAGGTACTGAATACCCATCTCCATGGCTCTGCCCCACCCAACTGGCCTGTGGGAAGGAGCAGACCAAGCAGGCCGGCGTGTCCGCACCCACCCACTTCATGCCCCATGCACACCCAGCAAGCTCTTCTAGGCAGACTGGCTGAGCCTGGCTTGCTCTGAGTCGGGGAGGTGTAGTGCTCAGGGATCCATGTTCGTTCTTGGCTGGAACCTTCTGTTAGATCTTATCACAGCCCTTTTGTCCCAAAGTCACTCAGCCAGTTGAGATGTGCCCACAGGCAGGTCCCTAGACCCCATCCTTCTTGCTGTACGCCGGGGTGCATACTGTGGGTGTGTGCGTATTATGGGTTTGAGAGTCTCCAGTATCCCCAGCTTGCCAGCCACCAACCAACTCTCATATCCCCTAAACTCCTTATATCCCTCTTAGGGGACTCCTGCTGTTCCTGAAGACCTTGTCTATGTCACCCTTCTCTCTGCTGGGAAGGCCCCTCCTTAATACTCTTCCACCCACCTGACCCCTGTCCAGTAAACGCTTATTGAGTCGGTTAGGCCCTGCCCAGCTGCCTCCTCTTTGGAGAAGGCTTCTCTGATTCTCGGCCCAGCAGCCAGCCCTGTCAGCCTGGACCACTAAGTCACGGGCCTCTAAGTCACAGTGACTGAGAGCCACACAGAGGCAGAAAACAGACTCAATTCCAACATTGCTAGGGCCTCTGGGTAAATAATATGTGAAAGAAGGAAAAATGGTATCGACCAACCAACTGCTTTACTGCCCTGCTCTGGAGAACAATGGTGTGGGCAAGAGTGGAGCAGACTCTCGGCTGATACCACAGTAACCTCGCACACTGCGGTGTGAGTGGCACCCTCTAGAAGAGGATAACGACCATCCGGGCCATCAGTGCTGGTGCTGGAGCTCAGGGACACAGGCTTCGGGCTCCGACTCACTCGGCTCAAATGTTAGTTTTGCAACTACCAGCTATGCACCTTGAAGGAAGTAACTTAACCTCTCTGATCTTCTGTCCTGAGATGAGAACAAGTCCCCACCCCCTAGCGCTGAGGCAATAGGAAATGCCTAGCATAGCACAGGCTTAAATAACTCCATCCACTTCCCTGGACATCAGGAATCCTTGTTGCTCTCCCTAACATCCAGCTGTGTTCGCATGGGCACTTCTACCAAGAGCCTAGGCCAAGGTCTCTCCAGACTGGCTGTGAACCCTTGTTGTCCTAGCTCCCAGGACCAGCGCCAACCAATTTACTGTGACGCTGAGCCTGTAGAATCTCCCTCATGGGCACCTACAAACTCGTGTGAGAATCCACACTGAAGCATGGCAGGTGGAGCCAAGCACATTAGAAGAAGCAGGGCAGGCGCTGCTGAGCCCCAGCAGCACCCAGCCGCTCTAGATCAGGGACACACTCGGTGTCCCCACAGCAGGTGCGCGTTGTTTATGCCGTTTCCCAGGCAGCAGAATCCAGCAGCCTTGGCCAAGAGTTCTAATTTTAAACATTGGGCTCTGGGCAGGCAGAATTAAAGGTCAGATCCTGGAAGGCTATCCAAATGATGCACACACTAAAAAAAGATGACCCTCAGTGCGAAAAGACATCCTGCCTCTGTCCCACTGTCTACATTGCCTGACTTGGCAAGGACATACCTGTCAAGACCCCTGGGGGAGGCTTGAGGAGGCGTTATCATGACCAGTCCTCTCCTACCCCAAGCCAGTAGTCTCCAAACTACTGGACTCCAAGAATTCCATCTGGGAACCCCAGGGACTCCAGACGGGAGATTTTTGGGGCTCCGTTCAGGTGCCCTAATGTTTTTCATTTATTGGACTTGTTTCTATGAAAGTCCAATCGCGACTTGCAGTGAATTCGTAGCACATGCTATCCCCTTCCTGTGGGCCCCCATCTGATGTCTGGTCTGATGACAACGGCACATCTTTATGGTGTCGTTTACCAAGGTCCTTTGTCTGGTGGCTCTTGCCTAGTGTTGGGCAATGGAAGGGTCTGGTGGATTCAGGGGTGACATGGTAAACCCCCACCTTGTGGGTGGTGTCTTGTTCTCCCAGCCAAGGCTCAGGTGACCCGCTGCTGTAGTTTTTCTATGGCATCAGATGCCATTGCCGCCCAATGTCCCCTTCAAGTCATGGGCTAGTAGAACAATGGGCCTTGTACTTACCACCCTTTCACACTTCTAAGCAGGATTAAGTCTAACAGAGCTCCCCGTGCTCACTATCCAATTGCATGCAAATACAGTTTACACAATTGAAGAGGCACAATGACTTAGCATCCCCTTTAATTGGTGGCACACTCCTATCCCTTGGCTTCTCTCCCTTGTGCCTGGGCACGAGCTTTCCAACTCACAGTCCAGGGCCACAGATCTCTGTCTGTCCTGGACCTCGCCCTCACCCAGGCCACAGTCCTTCAACGCAGCCCCCACCGCCGGCCGGTGACTCTATTGTTCAGCTGCTTCCGACCCCAAGGCTAGTGGGAACTGGAGGCGCCGGCCCTTCCTGCCCCAGGCAGGGCCCTCGGGAGGAGCCGCGTTCCAGCGCAGAGCTGCACGTCCGGCTGCGTGAGGCCAATAGGGGGCTCTGGGCTCGGGGACCGCAAGTCCCGGTTTGCCCTCAGCAACTCAGGAGTCTGAAAGCCACCTGATGGGGCCACCTCTGCACAACTCCAGGGTCTGGATCTCACAGGCAAGTGCTCGTGGCTATCCCCAAAGAAGCAGGCATGACACCCTTTAGCGACAAGCTGGTCAAATAGGTACCTGACCTGGGTACAAAGTCACTGAATCTAGACTTTCCAAGGAAGGAAAGCTTTATTTTTCCATAGAGCAAAATGTCGCCCAGTGCCAGAACAGCCCAACAAGCTGCAAACTTGCCCACTGTACAGCCATGGGTAAGCTGCGGCCCCTTTCTTTGCCAGTTTCCTTCTTGTAAGATGGCAACTAGAACAGCACCTACTACAGCCATTGTTGTGAACACTGGAGAAATCACACATCGTTCAGTCGTTGCTTTTCTAAAAGTAAAGAGAGCCAGGGTGACTAGCTATCCCTACCCCCTTCCTGGATGTGGATCTTTGGTGCTAAACTCAGGACAGCCCTGGCACACTGGTGAGATGGTTTCCATCACCAAGCTGATCTGGTAAAGTCCAGATGGCTCCCAGCAGGGCAGGAAAAGGCCCCAGTTTTATGCTAAAGGCTATGTTTCTTCCAGAAACTCTTGGGTCCTTGGTCCTGGTCTCTGCACCGTGTCCTTGCTTAGCCACAGGAAGACCAGACGTTAACATTAAAAAATTTTCCACATCCTTCAGGGCAATCTTTTGATGCCAGAAATAGTTGTCAGGATTTGGGAGTTAGCCCAGGCCACTAAAAGTAGCTCCATTGCCCCCTGGAAGGCCTGTCCATGTGGGCCCCAGATGCCCTGAACCTAATGAGGTGCCTGTCCCCAACCAGCACCTTAAATGAACAAGAGCTCTGCTGGGCTGGCTAGCTGGCTGAGAACACACAGGAGGTCATCTCCACTCAGCTTCCTCAGACCCAGACACACCCTTCTCTCCACCCAGGAGAGCAGGGCACAGTCACTCGAGTTCATGCCTGGACAGTCACAGGGCAGCCTTACCCTCCTTGCCTAGCTGCACCACCACAGACCTTAACACAGTTCCATACATGCATAACAGCACAGGTGCACACCCATGCCGAGTATCTGAGAGCCCAGCTCTCCCGTCTCCATTCCCAAGGCGGTGTCTCCACTTTTGTTCTTCCCCAGCATTTCTACCTGGCCTTCGAGAAGATGGACTGTTTAATTAATTTTTAATGTGTATAAGTGAGAGCCTTGTGAGTTTATGTAGACCATATGTGTGTAGGAGTGCGCCCTCCAATTCCAGAAGAAGCCATGTATCCTCTAGGGCTAAAGTACAGGTAGTTGTGAGCTACCTAATGTGGGTGCTGGGAATCCATCCCAGGTCTTCTGCAAGAACAGTAAATGCCCTTAATGGCTGAGTCATCTCTCCAGCCCCATGGTCTGTTTTATTTTTTTCTTTTTTTTTTTTTTCTGGCATCCAGGATTGAACCAAGAACCTCAAGTATGCTAAGCAAGCACTATACCACTACCCTATGTCCCCAACCCTCTCTTTACAGTTTATTTTGAGATAGAGTCTCACTAATTTACCCTAGACTGCCCAGAGCAGTGACTGTGGGGCTTCAGGTCACTTTGTGTTCTCCCTGGTCAGGAGGGACTCTGTCACTGGAGGGACGACAGATGAGCAACTTTTCCTGTGACCGCCCTTTGGAGCTGGAGTCAGAGCCCTCCCCAGGGCAGCCTGGTCTTTGAGAAGGAAAAGGGGCTAGCTCTGGAAAGAAGTCACCTAGGAACCAGGAGAGAGGATGTGTGTCTATTGTACATTTGTCGCAATTCACAGACTTGACCACTAACATGAACTGTTGGCCATCGCCCCTCAGCCCCCAGCAGATTCTCAGCTCTGCCAGATGCTGGTGAAAGGCTCTTTGGGCCTTGGGACAGAGGGGAACCCTCTGCACGCTCTTTAGTTTTGCTCTGAACCTAAAAACACTTTAAAAATTAACTCCACGAAATTATTTTTAGAGACCTATTAATATAAAGTGGGTAAATCTAAACAACTGCATTGACTAAAACAGGCAACCATGGTAGAAAGAAGGCTGCATTATTGCCTTAACAGAAAACTCTAGAAAACACTGGTTAGCTAAGGTGGGATGGATGGGTGCAGAGAATGAAAAAATATATATGGTCTGTATTTAAAACATGTTGGCAGGAATAATACATTCTATTTTTTTCGAACTTTAAAAATATGTAAAACTAGGACTGGAAAGATGGCTCAGTGGTTAGGAACACTTGCTGCTCTTGCAGAAGTATTCTGCATTCTGATCCCACACCCTCAGGACTCCTGTAACTCCAGATCCAGTGAGATATGACGTCTGTGGACACCTGCACTCTCATATACACATCCACATACAAACACACGGTTGTGAGTCATTTTTATTAAAAGTAATAAAGCCAGGTATGGAGGCGCATGCCTTTAATCCCAGCACTCAGTGGGCAGAGGCAGGCGGATCTCTGAGTCAGAGGCCAGCCTAGTCTACAAAGTGAGTTCCAAGACAGCCAGGGCTACACAGAGAAACCCTGTCTCCAAAAAAAAAAAGTAAAACCAAACAATCCGAAATAAAATAATAAAAAGCTATCTTAAAAATATGTTAAACTGGGCCGGGCGGTGGTGGCGCACGCCTTTAATCCCAGCACTCGGGAGGCAGAGGCAGGCGGATCTCTGTGAGTTCGAGACCAGCCTGGTCTACAGAGCTAGTTCCAGGACAGGCTCCAAAGCCACAGAGAAACCCTGTTTCGAAAAACCAAAAAAACAACAACAACAAAAAAAAAATATGTTAAACTGTATAAGTTTGTCAATACTCATTAAACTGCAAAACTAACACTAGATGTGTTTGTTGAGATCAATTTTATTTCTCTAGGTCACAGAGGTGCTCACCAGGACTAATGACAGGACTCTACTTCATGGGTTCCTTGTCAGAAACATAGCCCTCTAACATGCTTTTCCCTACTTGCAAACTGGCCCCTGAGCCTGCCTTGGTTCCATGCTCTGATAGAAGACACAGTGCCAGAAGGCAAACGACTTGATCACGCATAGCACAGCACGTGGTGTATGCTCCACTTTTGTACAGGCTCTCTAGAAACCAGTCTCCATGGGGCCAGTGCAGACAGCCAGATGGATGCTGCTTAGTCTGTGCAGAGCCAAGGTAGAGACCCCTCATCTGCAGCTGCATCAGCCCAGGGCATCCCCACTGGGTATGACGCCCACCAGCTAGTTATTTTGTAGCTGTCATGGCTGCGGATGCCGTTCGTGGAGGACAGCCATGCTAAGTGACTCCAGTGTCGGGACAGACAGGCTGCGTGCAGGTGGAGCCTGGGGTTGCCTCTGAGCAGTTATCTCATCTAAGCGTTAACCATAACAAGTCCCAGCTGTGACCTTAGCGTGCCGTGGTCCTGCCGCAGAGTTCCACACTTCAGTGAGCAGACCGAACCAGCCGTCACGTCCTCCCCACGTCTCCGGTCCCAAGGAGAAACAACTCACATTTCAAAACTTAGTCCTCAAGAAAGTGACGTGGTATCAGTGAGCTACTTTGAAAAAGCTTGTCTGCCTTCCTGCCGGTAGCCTGATCCCTTATCTGGGTGGTTCTTAACCTCTACTTTCTAATTCTTGGTAAACTCTTTTAACCTCCCACCTCTCCAGTTTTTCATGTGCTCTCTTGCATGGTTCAGGTTGGCTGCTGTGGTGTCCCCGGACTTGAGTTAAGAACATCTCAAGTCAAGCTCAGCAATGCTTGTCAGTTCACACGTCAGGGACACTGTCATGGGTTTCTTGTAAGTGGAAAGGTAGACACTTATAGGTTCATAAGAAAGAGACAGTTTAGAGCCAGAGAGATGATTTTGTGGTTAAGGGCACTTGCTGCTCAATTATGAGGCTTGGAGTTTAGACCCCAGAACCCACATCAAGAGGCTCATAGAGGCCGGGCAGTGGTGGTGCACGTCTTTAATCCCAGCACTCGGGAGGCAGAGGCAGGCGGATCTCTGTGAGTTCGAGGCCAGCCTGTTCTATAAGAGCTAGTTCCAGGACAGGCTCCAAAGCTACAATGAAGCCCTGTCTTGAAAAAAAAAAAAGAAAGAAAACCAACAGCAACAACAAAAGAGGCTCATAGCGGATCCAGCACCTTCCTCTGGCCTCCACAGGCACCCACATACTCTCACACATAGACACACACATACACACATACTCCTAGGATAATTATTTGTATTTAGTTCATATAGTACTTATATACTCCACGGCTTCATATACCATGATGGGGAGGGCATAGAATACAGCATCTGTAGATAAAGATGCGACTACTCTATTCAAACTCAGCCCCTACATATGAGGGTGAACTACTCTACCGGGCTATGGAAACTCTTCATTTAGGAGGCAAATCTATCCTAATTTAGACTGGAGAAATCCACATTTTGTTTTGTTTCTGGATAGAATCTCGTTAGGTAGCCCAGGTTGCCCTACAACCTTGGCCAAATTCTGGGCTTAAAGAGAAAGGCATTATCTTTATCTTCCTGCTCTGGAAACAGATCTGCCTCTATCCCAGGCTAGACTCCTGCAAACATCCTTGAAGAGAGGGTTTCGTAAAGGGTCGCACCATGGAAGTAGCTGTGCAGACTCATTCTTCCCGTAGTCTACCATGATCCACCCAGAGTCCTTCTGTCTTCCTTCCCTGTTGTCATCCCCAGGGTTTCTTCATGAGTCACTATGGTCACCCCAGCTCCAGGCATTATCTGTTGGGGAAGAAAAACATGGACCCTCTTTATGGAGGCTGCTTGCTAGTGAGACACATCATTAGCTTGACTCATGCAAAGGGCTATCTTGGGCTACAGGACTGGCTAGGGGATACAGGACATACCCTTGACTAAATCTGTTACTAAGAACAGATGTAGAGGAAGCTCAGCCATTAAGAGCTTACTGTCTTTGCTGAGGACCTAGGTTCAGTACCCAGTATCTTCACCAAGCAATCACAACCACCCCTAGTTCCAGGACTAACCTCCACAGGCGTCTACACATGAGCGGTGCACATAAGCTCATACAAGAACACATAAGTACACACCGATAAAGCCATTGGGTGTGGTGGCGCACACCTTTAACCCCCGCTCTCAGGAGACAGAGGTCAGTAGCTCTCTGTGCATTCAAAGCCAGCCTGGTCTACAGAGTGAGATCCAGGACAGCCAAGGCTGTATACAGAGATCTTGGAGTGGGGTGGGTGGGTGAGGGATAGTGGGGAATTTCTGAACATATGATCAGTTTAACAATAGTCTGTGCACCTACTGAGCACCAAGGACACATAGTAGGGCTCTGCATAGTCAGAGGATTTGCCAGCTAGGCTGAAAGAGGAAAGCTGAGCACATTACTTCCTGTGTTGTTGGGACAAATACCTGACAGAAGCTGTTTAAAGAAGGCCACTTCCGGCTCACAGTTGGGAGCAGACAATCATGACCAGGAAGTCACAGGAGCAAGAATGAGGTTGCTGATCGTAGTTATCCACAGTCAGAAAAGAGAGAGAGGATGCTGGGGCTCAGCTCACTGCCTCCTTGTCATGCAGTCTGGCAGCTAGGATGGGCCCTCCCACCTCAGCTTAACCCAGGAAATCCTTCAGAGACCCACCACGATTTGTTTCTGACATGACTCTAGATCCCGTCAAGCTGTCAGTCAGTCCACACCATGGCTCAAAACAATCCTTGGCTAAGGGTAGGACTCATCCTTGACTGGTGTGTGGTTGGGAGACCCTAATAGACCAAAGCCGGGAAATCACAGGCTGTGTCCAGAATACATGAACATGTCTTCCACTCTCCAGGTATCAGCATTGCATTACTGGAGACCTAGGTATGACCACAAGGCCAGACAGGCTGAAGGGAACATTAAATAATACATTGTGTCAGGGCAGCAGCAGCAGGAATAACAGACTCAAGTTTCTCTTCCGCTCTATTAGACACAGCATCTGGCTAGCACACTGGAAACGAAGTCCCAGGTCTCTTGGATACTATGCTAGACAAGCAATACCACTAATGGGCTCCCAGATCCTGTATTGTTGAGGCTATAGGCACCTCTCTTCACAGAGGCCACATGGGAAGAATAAGCAGAGCCAATCCCTGGAGCAGCCAGGCAGCGTCAGGTCACAGTCAATGTATGAGTGAAGACCCTAATGGTTTTCTTTGGGCTGGGGACAAGGCCATTTAAATTTCATTGCATATTTTTCAGCCTCTGAAGATTTCATGTCCATGATGAACCCATCTTCTCAATGTTTAAGGAGTAATGACCTGAAGCTCCGAGAAGTTAAGTGATTTGCTAAGTGTCACACAAGAAAATGGTGCACTTGGGGCTAGAACACAAGTTTCCTGGCGCCTCAGAAAATGTTAATTGGTGAGGATGTATGTTTGTTGGGGGATATTTTGATTGCACTCTGACACTCCCAAGACCACCCAATAAAGTTAAACCTTAAATCAAGGAGAGGAGCCAATGACTAACTGACCAGAATTGGCTATAAAGAAGCCAGGAATTTGGATAGAGGAGGAGGAAAGGGATGGGGACTAAAGTTTGAGCTTGCTACACGTCTCGTGTAGTCTCCAGTCAAAAATCAAGGTCAGCTAGTAGCTACTCAGCCTCTCTGAGCTATCAGGTTTTCACCCCAACTTTTGACTCCGAAGTCTTATTGATAAATAGAATGACAGAGACCTAATTTAAACCTACATATCATGATAGCAGAGTTGGGTAGCTGAACTGGAAACTCTGCTAGGCTACAGCCTAAGTGGCTGATGAGGCACTGATGGAGAGGCCACGGCTTGGCAGGTAATTAAAATATCAGTAGATTCATGTGCAACTGCTAAGCTGAAAAAAAAAACCCATCATTTGGTGCTCCAACATGTGACATGACCACACAGATGGAGAAGTCATGCCTGGATCTTTCTAAAAAGATCTCACTTGTAGGACTCCAGAAAGTGGGCTCCATGCTTGGAAATCTCAGGAGAGGCCCGAGCCCGCGACTGATGGAGCTACTGCTGCAAACTGAGAAGTCAGCAGATTTGGTGAGATACATGGGAAGTCCTTAAGGAGAAAGTTAAATAGTATTAAAAAGAAAAATCTTTTTCATGTGAAGAATCAGAAATATAACAACACAGGGAGTTAGGACTCTGTATAGTGTAGATGGCTTGAAAATGGAAAAAATAAAGGAGGGGATAAACCTCTTACTGGGATTGATATAATGCTGATTACAATTACTGTAAGTTGGTAATTCATTTTTTATCCTTAAAAAGTGGTTTAAGAACTGTGCCAAAAATGAAAATTTGACTAATATAATACAAGACTTACTAATAAAAGTAATAAAAATCTGACTGATAAGATATAAGCCTTAGAAAGACTTACTAATAAAGTAATAAAAGTTTGACTAAGATACAAGTCTTACAAGGGCTGACTATTGACGAGATATAAGCCTTAGAAAGACATTCTACTGATAAGATACAAGCCTTAGAAAGACTAATGAAAGTAAGAAAAATTTGATTGATAAGAGACAAATCTTAGAAGGACTTACTATTGACAAGATACAAGCTTTAGAAAAACCTACTAATGAAAATAAGAAAATACATGCAGACAGAGGAATTTAGAGCAGAACCATTGCCTTATGAAACGGAAGAGGAACAGCCTAAAGTTGTTAGGAAAACAACCTTAATTTATTCAGTTACCATACAAGAATGACTGCCAAGTGATAGGCATCCCCCCAAGGCTATGCAAATGTTAATTGAGATTCTGTAGAAATATTAGATTTGAAGAAATTTAAGGAAGCGGTTGTTTCATATGGTCTATATGTACCCTTTGTGAAGTAGGTGTTAAATTCATGGGCAACTCAGACAAGATTATTCCACAAAACAAGAAAGATTTAGCTATAGCAATATTGGAAACTGGCCCTCACTTACAGTGAAAAACATGGTGGAGAGAGAAAGCTAGGGTCATAGAACAATGAAGTAGGGCTAGAGGTATTGAAATTTCCCAAGACCAGGTTCCCAGTGAGGGCCAGTATGATGATCTGCAAAGACAATCTATATTTGATGATCAAACCTTGGTTCTATGCCATAAAGCAGCTTTGAATGTTTGGTACAGAGTTGAAGAATCAGGGAAGAGGACTGAGTAATTTACTAAAATTATACAAAGTTAAACAAATATTACTTGAATCTTCAGCTTTTGAAAATGCTAATTCAAAATGTGAAAGGGTGGTAAGGCTTTTAAAGAGAAGATCAATACCCATTGATGAATGTATCTGAAATACAGTTGATATTGGATCTCACAATGATACTTGGATAGGAGAAGTGATGTCCAAAAATTTCAAGAAAAGTCAAAATGTCAGATGTTTTAATTGTGGTAAACAAAGTCATTTGAAAAGAGATTATAGACAAGGTATTCCTAGAAATAATGTTTTTTCTAGAAAGAATCCAAACAGAAGGCCCCAGCCTTCTGGAGTTTGCAAAGGTATGGCAAAGGCCAGCACTGGATTAATGAATGCAGATCAACAAGGGACAGGCAAGGCAAATGTTTGCCATTGGTAAATGCCTTAAGGGGCCTCCTGCAGGTTTCAATATCAAATCAAATCATAGAAAGTCATCCACAGAACAAATAAAAGACTTAATATTTGTTGTTAAAAATCACAATACTCTGAATGTGATCAAAGACAGAACAGCTTCAATAGACACAACAAAAAGTTCAGGAGAGACCAGAAAAGAAATATTTTGGCAAACTGCTATAAACTATCAAAGATCAAAGCTAAATATACAAATAAATGGCACTGAAATTGAGGGTTTGGTAGACAGATGTAACAATAATTTCACCAAAATCTTGGTATCCAAATTGGCCTCTTCAGGATGTAAATATTCAGTTTCTAGTGATTGAAACTTTATCTCCGGTAAAACAAAGTGCAAGATTGATCGAGTGTATAGGACCAAAAGGACATATAGGAAAATTAAAACCATATGTGACTAACACAGCAATAAATTCATGGGGACGTGATTTGTTGCAGCAATGGAAAACACAGATTAACATTCCTCCAATCTCAGAAACAAACCATAAAATAAAAAATTCTTCTGAGATAAATATTAAAAGATATTATCAAGAACAGTCACCAACTGTTCAGGTTGTACATAAGTCTTTCAAAGGTACCAATGGCCCTGCCTTTAAAATGGTTAACTAGTCGGGCAGTGGTGGTGCACACCTTTAATCCCAGCACTTGGAAGGCAGAGGCGGGTAGATCTCTGTGAGTTTGAGGCCAGCCTGGTCAAAAAAAAAAAAAAGGTTAACTGAAAAACCTGTGTGTATGGAACAATGGCTTTTGGCATCAGAGAACTTACAGGCACTAGAACAGTTGGTTCAAGAGCAACTAAATGCTCAACATATTAAAGAATCGACCAGCCCTTGGAATTCTCCTGTATTTGTCATTAAAAAGAAATATGGAAAGTGGAAAATGTTAACAGATCTAAGAGCCATAAATAATGTGATTTATACCATGAACTCTTTACAGCCTGGAATTACTTTACCTTCTTTATTACCTAATGAATGGCCTATAATAGTGATTGATTTAAAAGACAGATTTTTTTCTACACATTTAAAAGAACAGGATAGAGAAAAACTTGCCTTCACAGTGCCTACTTATAATTCTCAGCCTATTAAAAGGTAACATTAGAAAGCTCTTCCATGAGGACTGTTAATCAGTCCCACCTTATGTCAATATTTTGTACAACAGCCATTAGAACTAATTGTAAACAGTTTCTTCAATCTATAATTTTTACCATTATATGGATGGTATCTATCTTACTAGTTGGTTCAGATAGTTTAGAAAAAAATGTTTGATGAAGTAAAGAGAACTTTGCTTTGTTAAGAATTACAAATTGCTCCTCAAAAACTACAAAGAGGAGATTCTATTAATTATTTAGGATACAAGATAGGTCTACAGAAAATTCAAACAAAGAAATTACAAATCAGGAAATATCAATTACAAATTCTTAATGATTTTCAAAAATTGTTGGGAAATATTGACTGGCTATGACCCACAAATTAATTAACAACTCAAAAGCTAAGTAATTTATTTTAAACCTTACAAGGTGATAAAAACTTAAATAGTCCAAGAAAACTATCAGCTAAGGCTGAGAAAGAATTGGTTCTGGTAGAGAAAAGAAATTACAGGATGCAAATGTGGATGATTTAGATCCAGAACTTGACTGTATTCTGGTCATTTTACCTTCTACTCATTCTTCCATAGGAATTTTTATGCAGAGAGAAGATAATATCTTACAATAGATATATTAGCAAATAGACTTAAAAAATGGAGACCTATATAGAAAAGCTTTCTGAACTGATTCTGAAAGGAAAATTGAGACTTCATAAATTAAAAGGAATAGACCCAGCAGAAACTGTGGTATCTTTTACTAATGCCTTATTATGTACAGAAAAAGAACTTTGGCAAAGAGCTGGCAGTAATTTCTTGGGAGAGCATGGCAACAAACATCCCAAAAGCAAGAGACTTCAGTTTATAAGAACAATTAATTGGAACCTCTCTCATATAATAAAGGGAACAACAATTTCTGAAGCCCTTACATTTTTACTCATACAAATAAATCAGGAAAGATAAGTTATAAGTCTCAAGACAGGTTTTAAGACAGGAAAATTAAATAAAGTGGCTCAAAGCCCTTATTATTCTATTCAGAAATCAAAATTATATGCTATTCTCATGGTATTATTAGATTTCTGAGAACCTCCTAATGTTATCAGGGTTTCTGTCATGCCCAGTCCTTGTTCCCACAAGGACTTTAGGTACCAAAGAAATCACACAAAGGTCTATATTTTATAAACTGATTGGCCCATTAGCTCAGGCTTCGTAACTCTTATAACTTATATTAGCCCCTTATTCTAGTATATGTTAGACACATGGCTCGGTACCTTTTTCAGCAGGGCAGGACTGTGAAGGAATGGGCTTCCTCCTTCCCAGAATTCTCCTGTTCTCATTGACCCGCCTCTACTTCCTGTCTGGTTGTCCCACCTATACTTCCTGCCTGGCTACTGGCCAATCAGCGTTTATTTAAAACATAATTGACAGAATATAGACAATTGTCCTGCACTATCCTAATATATTAACTGACTCTCAAAATGCAGAAAAGAGTTGCTTCACATATTGAAACTGTTGAACTTATTCCAGATAATTTAGAATTAACTTTGTTATTTATTCAACTACAAGTAGGAATCAGAAATAGAAATCATTCCTTGTACATAACATATATCAGATCCCATACAGGTCTACTGGATCCTCTAGTGCAAGGCAATGTTAAAACTGATAAGCTTGTGGTAGGGAATATACTAGAATTATAGAATTTCATAAGAAACACCATGTGAACAGCAAAGATTTGAAGAAACATTTTTCTATCACTTGGCAACAAGTCAAGGAAATTATAAGGAAATGTTCTACTTGTTTTTTGTATAGTCAAACTCCATTACCTGCAAGAAGTAATCTAGCCGCAGATTCATCTGGACCCCGAAATTTCATCCGATGGATGGAGATAGAGACAGAGACCCACATTCACATCAGAGCAATGGATTGAGCTCCCAAGGTGCAGTTGAAGAGCAGAAGGTGGGAGAAGATGAGTAAGGAAGTTAGGACCATGAGGGGCTGGTCCACCTACTGAGACAGTGTGCCTGAACTAATGGGAGCGCACCAATCCAGCTGGACTGGAACTGAATGAGCATAT
>PVIU01013982.1:0-53738 GCA_004026605.1 Ondatra zibethicus | reverse complement strand
GGAGGGAGGGAGGGAGGGAGGAAGGAAGGGAAAACTGTTTGCAGCTGTAAACCAAACTTCCTGACGCCTTTCATGTCAGTACTTCAGTGCTTCTGGACAGACATCTGGACCCAGCAAAGCGTGTCCTGAAGACTGCTGGAATGAAGAGAAAACTGGAGGTGTTCCATTGAGAGAGAAGACTGCGGGGTGGGTGTGTGGCTGGCAGGTCATATCTTAGGCTTTCTGACAAGAAGAAGAGACCTAACCGCTCTGCCCTGACAGAATCTAGAGCAGCAACAGACTCGTGTGCCAATGAATGACAGAACTTCCACGTGATTAGAGCATTCCCACCCCAGAAGGGGCTGCGCTAGGAGGTAGTGAGCTCCTGTCCCTGGAGAGGTGCGAGCAGAGACTGACCTCATGTCAGTATGCAATGAGAGGTGCCACTCGGGCTCTGGGTACGACGCTGGGTCTGGTGATGACTGAAGTCCCCACACAATTCTGAAATCCTTGATGTGCTGGATCCAGGTTCTACTCAACACCGCCTTGCGTGTATCTTCACTGGGCCCTGGTGCCCCATACTTCATGCATCACTGGTGATGGCCAGGGTCAAGAGTGTGTCCAGGGTGTCCTGTTCATGAAGACATGAATGGGAATGGCTAGCCCGATGGCAAGCCATGTCTTCAATCAAAAGCATGACTCCAGGGACTCTGGGTCGTTGTGGATGGGCAGTTTCTCCAGTTCCTGGTGATGTCCACTGTGCAAAACGGTATACCTAAGGAGGAAGGCAAGAAAGCAGAAGAGTTTCAGCAGGCATCCTTCAAAGGCATCGGAGGCACATGTCAACTCTCCACACCCCTTTTTAAAAATGTATTTGAGCATAGCCTTTAACGGCTGAGCCATCTCTCCACACCCCTTTTTAAAAATGTATTTGAGGCCGGGCGGTTGGTGGCACACGCCTTTAATCCCAGCACTCAGATGGCAGAGGCAGGCTGATCTCTGAGAGTTCGAGACCAGCCTGGTCTACAGAGCTAGTTCCAGGACAGGCTCCAAAGCCACAGAGAAACCCTGTCTCAAAAAACAAAAAAACAAAAAAAAATGTATTTGAGGGCATAGAGAGGTGGGAATGGAATGGGATGAAACTTCACAGAAAGGGAAAAACCAAAGAACCCACCTAGATTGTCTAAGTTAAAGGCGGGGAAATGGTATCCTAGGGGAAAGAGCCCTAGGTTCCACAGAGAGCAAATGACAGAGCTGGGGCAAGGACCCAGATTCCTTTTTCCAAAGCGGTTCCTATGCCACTTGTCAGAATAAACTCATGAACATTCACAAACTAGACCTGAATAAGCCCTTCCAGTAGCTTTCTGGTGCCCGTGCTAAAAAGTTATTCAACTATCTGCTGTGGTTTCTAACGCCAGACTACACCCTGTGACCTTGATTGAGGAGGGAAGATGCACACACCTAGTGTTGTGAGGGATAGTCCTTCAAACTAAGCAGCTGCCATCTTGGGGCATTCATCTGTGCTCCCTTTGAGAAAAAAAACCACACACACACACACACATCCAATCTGGGATTGTTTACAACTTACACCTCCATCCTGAATATTCAACTGCCTTCGTACCAAATGACTACCCTGCACATAGTCTGAAGGAGAATCGTGTGTGTGTGTAAATGTGTGAGAGTGAGAGTGTGTGTGAGTGTATGTGTGTGTTTGTGTAAGTGTGTGAGAGTGTGAGTGTGTCCATGTGGCCGGGGCAGGGGTGGTTACAGAGGAAATTTTGACACGGTGGTCTGTCTCTATAGGATTTGTGGGGTTAGTGCCCATGGTACAGAAATTAGAGAGCAGTGAGGCATGTCACTAAGGTGCAGCCACTTTGGCAGGAGCTCTCCGTGGGAAAAATCCCAGGATGGTAGTCTTCTTCCAGGGGTGGCAAGCCTGCTTGATGGGTGGGATCCTTTCCAGGGAGTATGGAGATGTTTTCAGAACTGTCAAATGTCTAGAACACACATTTCAAATTCTAGGAGTAGCATACCAGGGGTGTGGTGCCAGTGAGCATCTGTAGAGGTAGCTTGGCCAGTGTAATGGATACCACAAGATCTGTTGAAGGCTGAGGGGTATCCCAAAGGGAGATTGCAGATATAAGGTGGGGTGCAGTGAGAGAGGAAGATGAGGTTGATGGCTTCATCACTGACTTAGAAGGAAGATTGGATAAAAGAGGTAAATAAATGGAAGTGTTGGCCTGCTATATTTTTATGACTAGGGGCCCAAAGGGGGGTCTAAATATGAAAAATAGTAATATAGAGGCTTCCTTGGAATCCCAGAACTTGGAATCCCTGGGAAGAGTCAGGTAGAGATGATAAAAAGAGTGACCCAGAAGCAGCAAAAGACACCCTGTGAGTCTGACCTTTCATACAGAGAAAGGAAAAATCCCTAATTCAGCATGTAGGTGGGGTCGTAACAAGTGTCCAGTGTCAAAGAATATGACAATCCAAGCATTCTTAATGCTAAATTGCTGGAATTGGAGAAAGGCTTTAAAGAAGCAATGGCAGAATCTCGCAGCCTGGAGCCATAGGGGCAGATGGGCTCAGAGTGAGTGCTGGAGAAGCAGAGGAACTGAGTGATGTAACCACACATCCACCCTTGAGGCACAAGCTGCAGGGCATGAGGCTGCAAAGAAGGAATAACTTTTTGATGGACTGGCTCATGCAAGGCAGCCATTAGAGAGACTTGATCATCAGCAACGGAGGCCTCATTGGTATCAATCAGGGGCTGGAGGACCATAGAGGAGACAGTCTACTCAGGAAGCTAAACATGAAGGATGCCGTATATGATGTCCAGCTCTCAGGACCTAAGAGGACATGTTCACCAGAGACGTGGGGAAATACTGGATTCAGTAGGGACCTGAGCCCTTTGCTGGGACCAGAGCTTTGTGAAGTAGGGAAGACTTTGGATCTAAGTGACTTAGACCATCATGAGAAGAGTGTCCATCCGAAGGTGGGAGAGTGACATAGAGTTTGGAAGAGAATGGCAGGACAAAGGGAAAGGTCCGTCTTGATTACTGGAAGGCAAATGCCAGATTTTGTATTGAGCCAAATTCCTAAGGAAAAAATTTACCAAAAGCCAAATTCTGTCCTATTCTGTGCTAATGAACTTTGGGGGGGGGGCTTTGAAGCCTGAAGAGCAGTTCACAGAAAACTTCCTGGTAGACCAATTCAGTGCAGAAGGTCAAGCCTTTCCCAGGGCTGGGCAGCTGTCCCTCCAGATGAAGCAGGGTACCTTTTTCACCTGAAAAAGTGTATACCAGTGGCAGAGGTGGTTTGCCCGGCAGGGCCTCCCCAGAAGCCAGGTGTGGAGGACGGAGAGGCCACAGCTGCAGCTACATTCGCTGTGCCACAATACCCTTTCTGATCCAGGGAACTAGAATGAGCAACAGGGGCAGCAGGGGACAGTGGGACCTCATTCCCCTTCAACCCTGAACAGGCCTGAGTATTGTCAGCCAGTCACACCAAGCTCAGCAAGGCTCGGGAGAGGCAAGGAGGCTCCGTGGAAGAGCTCCAGAGTATGGAACACAGTGACTCAGGGAGAATGACTGAGGGGCGTGGGATGCTAATTAAGCCAGTGCCTCCCGTCCACACTGCTGCGCCCATCATGGACCAGTAAATGTAACAACTGGTACTAGTGCATTAGAATCTTCTCCAACTCTGTTAGACCTTGCTTATGTTTTACTTCAGTATCTTCTTCGTTGTGGCTTTCTGTGACCACCTATCACTTGTAGATGACAGTAGACTTACAAAGTGCTTCACCAAGATTATCTTCATAGTCCCACTGGTTGGTATGAAATGGTGGTTCAGGACTTTGCATCACTGTCCTGACCAGCCTCTGAGTAAAGGCTTTGATACATATGGACACTGTGGTGGTTTGGATAGGAATGGCCCACAGAGTCATGTATTTGAATGCTTGGTCCATAAGGAATGGCACTCTTAGAAGGTGTGACCTTGTTGCATAAGTGTGACCTTTTAGAGGAAGTGTGGCACTGTGGCACTGTGGCACTGTGGAGGCAGGCTTTGAGGTCTCCTATGCTCAAGTCATGCCCAGTGGGACTTACAGTCTCCTTCTGCTGTCTACAGATCAAGATGTAGAACTCTCAGCTCCTTCTGCAGCACCATGTCTGCCTGCATGCCACCATGCTTCCTGTCATGACCATAAGGGACTAAATCTCTGAACTGTAAGCCAGCTCAAATGAAATGTTTTCCTATATAGACGTTGCCGTGCTCATGGTGTCTCTTTACAGCAACAGAAGCCCTAAGACAGATGCCATAACACTAATCTGTTGTAGACAAAAAGGGGAGGTGTTGTGGGAACTTCTTCAGCTAACGGCCTTTAAGACTAAACCATGAGTGTTTTTGCAGTTTTGGAGATTCATTTAAGAGTCCTGAGAGTGCCCCTGAAGAAGCCAGAATGGGGACTTAGTTCACAAAGAGTGCAAAGGTCAGATGTTGCCGTGAAATTATGGGGAGATTTACGGTGGAGTAAGGCACAAGTGTTACCCACTAAAGTGATTGGCCAGTTCCAAATAGCCTATGCCGGTAAATGATAAAGAGAATACAAAAGGTGAAAACAGATGCTCCTAAAAGCCATGAGGTTGGGGATCCCAGTGCTAGGAGTAGGTCGCCTCCTTCAGAGTTGTTGGCCACTGTAACATGAGAGGCCTGGTTGGTTTCTGTCCTCCCACTGGGTCCCACAGTCATTAGGTCCCCCCAAAAAAATCACACAGACAGGTCTATATTAATGATAAACTGATTGGCCCATTAGCTCAGGCTTCTTATTAGCTCTTGTGGGTTATATTAACCCATTATCCTTATTTATGTTAGCCACATGGCTCGGTACCTTTCTCAGCGGGACAGGTCACATCCTGCTTCTTCAGTGGTCTGGGCAGGAGTGAGGAGGAATGGGCTTCCCCCTTCCCAGCATTCTCCTGGTCTCATCGCTCCGCCTCTCTTTCCTGTCTGGTTGACCCGCCTATACTTCCTGCCTGGCCAATCAGCGTTTATTTAAAACATAGTTGACAGAATACAGACAATTCTCCCACAACAGGCCACAGAGGCCCTAGGAGTCCTAAAACAATAGGCTGTGACCACAGTTGTTGGCCACCTTCCAGAACTGAACTGACTGTTGCTAATTGCTAAAGAGGTTGCATGCTTTCTTTGGCTGCCAGACTTAGAGAAAAAAAGGCAAAATCTGGGCTTGAAGTGTCCCCACCCCTGACAACCAACTCCTGTAGTACTGGAAATTGCTACTAACAGAAGCTGGTGTCAGGGAGACTACCCAACTGTATGTCTTATGATGGAAGGTGCTGGGCAAGAGGTGCCAGAGAAGGCAATTGTGGCTTGACCAGTTGTAGTTAGAAGTGACTTTCTGATTGTACTTAAGACCCGGGTTCTTAAGGGGGAGAGTCACAGCTGGCACTGGGAACTTAGGCAAAAACATGTCACCAGTGAAGCCACAGGTTCCATTGGAGAAGCAACTACTACGGAGAGAAGGAACGATATGCTGGCTGCTGTGCTTCCCCAGCTTTGTGTGTGCAACCACAGGCTATCGATTTAGTCCTCATCCCTCACATCCCTTTGGGTGTTTTCCCGTTTCTCTTTCATCCTTTCCGTCACCTGTGTTTTCTAGCAGGAGACATGTCCACTAGACTCCCTCACCGCCACTCTCTGGAGATGGAGAAAATGATAGCGAGGCATGAGGATACAGCCCCACTTGGAGCAGGAGAAACAGTCACACATCTAGGTCTCCTCTCCCGCTCCACGTCTCGGGGATTATTACAGAAGAGGGGGGTGCAAAGACTGTAAGAGCCCGAGGAAGGGGTGGAGTGTGTTTTGAGTGACTGTCCTCTGAGCCAAGCGACTGCCTTCTTGGCATCTTGTGGTATTCAGCTATGCCTCCCTTGCAAAGATCCCAGCTGGGCTTGTTGGCAGTTTACACTTCTCCTCCCTGTCCTCCACCCCAGGCGTATCCAACCACTCCTAGCAACTGACAACTCTGCATGTAGCCTGGGGCAGGTGAAGTGTGGGTGTGTGTGGTTTTTGTACCTATTGTATGTATATTACATCTTTTGTGGCCGTGGGGAGGCCCTCATCCCGGCGGGGCAAAGACCTCCAGTCGTGGCCAGTTGGGGGAGACATACCCACACTCCTGTAAGCATCTCCTCATTTATGCTCTGTAAGGAAGTCCAATATATTCATTGCTTCACCAGAATGAACTTTGGTGGAACTGTGCCTCAGTTTGTCACTGGGACCTTAGGGGAAGAGGTAGACAATGCCGTGTCTCCCACTGGGAAGTAATTTTAGTAACTACTGGGAAAGAGACACTTCTGGTGGAAGAGGGGACCACGTATATGGTGTTGGTGGTTCTATAACAGACTACAGCTAGGCATTCTTTCCCCAATACCTAGGGATGATGTGCTCACTGCTGTGCGACAATGCCCTTCACTATGAGTGCACACTACTATGCAAATATTCTTAAGCTAGATCTTGGCTGCAATTCTGAAGAACAGCAAAGGTTAGGGGAGGGAGTCCGGCAAGGGAACAGAAGGAAAAGGAAGAGTGGAAGGAGTTGATATCTACAAGCTATCCAGGACCAGCTTTGGGGTGAGGCACTTTGAAGATCCCTGTGGTATCCTTTGGCTTTTTACTGCCTGGGAGGAGTTTGAGCAAAGCAGTGGTCCCAGTGACCTTGGAATAGGCTTGCTCTGGCTGGATGCTGTGTGGAGAGTATAGTCATACTTAGATTAATGACAGGAATGCAGCCCACAAAAGATAGCACCTAGAGGACATGTACATAAGACTAGATAGTGTACCCTATCACATTCCAAGTTCTAGGATACAGCCATCGACTAGGCTAAAACCCTGTGCAAAAGGTACTGACCACCATAACGCACAAGGTCATCAGGAAGTGAGAAGTTTTCAACTTCAGTATAGTCCGTGGGAGTACTATGCCACATATATTACATCAGTAACTGAAGTGCCACTGTACAGCTCGTGATAGTTGATAGAAAGGGGGTGAGACAGAGAGATGACTTGTGTTTTGCAGCAGTAACTCGAGGGAGGGAAGAAAGATGGCGCTGTGGCCCAGGCAACGAGAAGCAATCAGATTCTGGACAGGTGCATGTTATTTTCCGTTTTACGAGATTGACCCTTGAAGCTTTTCTCATACTGCCCTGTGCGTCTCCCCACCTGGAATGCCATGCTGTGCAACACACTGTCCAAGACCTCCAGTGGATCCTGACAGCATCCAATCAGGCTCTGCCAGCCCCTGCCCGTGTGATATTTGGTGTATTGTTCCACCTCGCTAATGCCCTTCCTTTCTCCTGTGCAGTCGAGAGTTGGATGTATTCTTCACGGCATGACTGCACAGAGAAGGAAGCACGAAGTACAACAGTGGCCCATTTCAGAAGCTCAGCATGCAAACTGACACTGCTCCAGACACCATCCCTTCAATTAGCTCCTAGAGTGTGTTAAGTTGATGACCATATATGCATAGCTCTTAGCTGTTAACGTGTTTTCCTCTTTTCTTTGCTGTGAACACCTAGGAGACCCCGAGGCCTGGACGAGTCCTTGCTTTGCTCTTCCTCTGTTGTTAGAGTCACACGCCTGCTTTGTAAGCACACACTCCTGGAAGGACACTGCCGACGTGTGTGTTCCTTTCATAATCACTGCAGCTAGGCAGGCCATGTTAGGCAACCAAAAAAGTCAGAACTATACACAGAAGGAAAGTGAGGCCAAGAGATGCTGAGAGAGGATCCAGAGACGGGATGGAAAGTAAGAGATGGGCTCTGTCAGACCCACACCTGTTGGCCTAGTTCCTGAGCAGCACTGCTTAATGGGCTAACATGGGTTAGTGGCTCAGAACCACACAGCCCTGAAAACTGGGCTGTGCTCTGCTACCCAAGGTATAAGGATCTCCCTGACACAGATTTCTGTGCAGAAGAAAACAAAACTAATGATAATAATAAGAAATCGTCTACTGCTCAATTTATTGAAAGATGAAGGTGACAGGGACCATTTTTAGTCATGACATAAATGACTTCGTTTTCATAATTATTTTTACCATCTGTAAGCGTTGACTACTCTACCTAGATTTATTTTCCAGGTGAAAAGACTGAAGCTCAGAGTTAGTTCAAGGTCACAGTGTGTGCAATGACCCCATGCTAAGCTCAAAGCACAGTCCCAAACTCTGCCAAGCTCTACAGTAATAAAACACTTTCATTGGCAGCCAATGGCGCTTCTCCTATGGAACTCATCTAAAAACCATGTCCTGATGAGAAGGAAAACCAGCATTTTGGTCATGTAAAAAGTTCTGTCATGAAGTGGAAAGGGGTTTATGAGCCCCTATCCCTAACTGTGGACAGTTTGGTGACCTCTGGAAAAGGCAGAGTCGGGTTTATTTAAGGGCGTGTCTCCTGTTGGGTGGATCACGCTCCAGGGGATTGATTCCACAGCCAGAAGTATGACCTGTTCAACAACAGTAGTAGTAGTAGTAGTAGTAGTAGTAGTAGTAGTAGTAGTAGTAGTAGTAGTAGTAATGACACAAAGTTAGGGGTTAGGGACTTGGCTTGGATCTGGAAGGGCTTGGAAATGAATTCTCAAGTAAATAAAACTATTTTCTTAAGGAAGTACTGCAAAAGAATGTGGGTGACCCTGCAGCGTTTTATCCCCGCTACAGTAGCCTTCCCCTGGAATCCTAATGCCCTGCATCTCATATTGTGTCCGCTAGACCTCCTGTGGCTGTGAGCAAATACCAAATACTTGAGGTAATAACTCAGAAAGAAGGAATGATTTACTTTGCTCATGGCTGCAGGAGGTTCAGTCCGTCACGGTAGGCAGGTATGACGCAGCAGAGTGAATCACACACATAGTGACAGGAAGCAGGGAGTCTTTTTTTACTGCACCCACACTCACAACCCCAGTCTCCAGGAAGGTACTCCCAGCATTCACAGTGGTTAATCATTAATCCTCTTCCAACACACCACCACAGATGCTCCAGAGATGTGTTCTACTAACTTCCTGGGGGTCTCGTTCCAAGCTGAAAGCCAAGGCTAACCATCATAGAAGCTAGTGATTTGCCTGTCAGGCTAATGAGAAAGGAGAGCGGAGCTAGAGTTGAGGTTCCACCTGGGAGCCAGCTGGAAGGACCACCACACTCTTGAAAGGTGGAGAGGAGTTGATGCATGGGTTTTCTAGTTAGACATCTGGGTGGGCTAACCATTCTGTGCTGGTTAGTCTTCTGGTCAACTTGACACAAGTTAGGATCATCTGGGAATAAGGAACCTGAGTAGCTACTTAGCATGGATTGGCCTGTAGGCAAGTCTGCAGGGCATTTTCTTGATGGATGTGGGATGACCCAGCCATTGAGTGGTGTCACTATTAGGTAAGTGGTCCTGGGCAGGAGGCAAGAGATGGAAGAACTGTGGTTGGTATGGAAAATGGATTAAAAAATTTTAAATTGAAGAAAAAAGAAAGGAAAATAAACTGAGAAAGCCAGAAGGAGCAAGCCAAGAAGCAGAATTCCTCTGTGGTTCCCACCTCTGGTACTCCCTGAGTTTCTGCCCCGACTTTTCTCAATGATCAAATGTGATCAGGGCCTGCAAGCTAAATAAGCCCTTTCCTCCCTGAGTTGATTTTGGTCACAGCAATAGGAAACAAACTAATACAACCACCTTACAGGCTATGGTGGCTTATAGACACTGAACGAAGGGAGGAGATTTAGCTTCCTTGAGCAACCAGGAACAAAGTCTCCTATGCATTTTAGCCTACAGAGATCCAGCCGTGGCTTCTGTATTCCCAAGTCTCTATGGTTTACATATTTTAATGTTGGAGTTTTTACTTTGATGGAAAATAAACAGGATGAAGACATTTACAATGATCCGGATGGCCACCCTGTAAACCCATCCCGCCTGAAGTCAAGGCTCCTATTTGCCTGTAGATTCAAAAGGATGTCACAGAGTTCATGGTTCAGCTCCTATAGTGTTTCTCTAAGTAGAGGGCCCAAACCCCAGCTGCATGCAGGCATACCTGTGGACATCCACACCTCCTCAGATTTAACAAGCACTGAGAGAAAATCAAACTCTCCATCTGCTAGTTGTGTAAGCTGACCAAGCAAGCTATTCCTGTGTACAAGGTAAGGGTCAAATTAATATCTGTCAAACAGCTGGGTACATAGTGGGTGGCAGAATCTTCACACGTGAAGAAAATCAAGCTTAGAAGATGTGACTATCCTAAGGTTGAAGTGGGATACGGGATAGTTAAGAATAAGAAGTATATGTGGGGGTAGCTAAGAATTCTTGAGGCGGAATACTGGGGTCCAAACCCTAACTCTGCCTCTCATCTGTTGTGTGAATTGTTCCGAGGTTTCCGGAAAGTTGTGACCATTAAATGAGATAATTACTATCAAACTCTTGTTAACGACAGCCAGATATTGAATAATAAGTAACAGTGATATCCTGGATATAAGATGTCTACAGGACTTGAACCAGCTTGAACCCAGCACTTAATTCCTGGTTTAGTGCAGAATCCCATTCCCGAGGAATTGACGCCTGTTTGCCTGCGTCAACTGATCACAGCGATGAAAGAAATTTTCAAGATGGCACAACAGATGAGGGAGTCATCCCTCAGCATGCCAAAGGCCTCCAAGCTCTGGTGTGAGATCTAACGGCCAGGCTGACCTGGGAGACACCAACCCCTGCGAGGGAGCGGTTGCATCTGCTGAGATTCATGACCTGGGAAAAGTCACTGCTGCTTCTCAAGCAGCCTAGAGGCAGCTGTCTGCTTTGCATTAATTGATTCAAACATGACAGGAGCCACATTAGGTTTGGTGATTACCTGAATCTGCAATTTGTTCACTGAGCAACTAGCATCAAACTTGGAGCAGCCTGGATAGAGCAATAATTAATAGTATCACAGTGCCGCTTCTCCCTGCCTAGCTTGGCACCACGGGGAAATGCTTAGACTTTAGTACATAGGGCCTCAGGCCTCCTCTGGGCAACAGCACTTGCACACTTTCCCTGAAGATGCTTGCAAAAGAAGAGCAGCTCCATTTAAACACATCAAACCCTCAAGCAGATCGGAGCCCTGTTGCTTGGAATCCCAGATACTTCGGGGGCAGGTGGGTTATTTTATCCCCAATGTTTATGAAGAAACGAGATTTTTGCCGGGTAGTGGTGGTACACGCCTTTAATCCCAGCACTCGGGAGGCAGATGTAGGCAGATCTCTGTGAGTTAGAGGCCAACCTGGTCTACAAGAGCTAGTTCCAGGACAGGCTCCAAAACAGAGAAACCCTGTCTCAAAAAAAAAAAAAAGAAAGAAAGAAAGAAAGAAAGAAAGAAAGAAAGAAAGAAAGAAAGAAAGAAAGAAAAGGAAAAAAAAGCAAACAAACAAGATTTTCAAATGCTGGGCATGTATTAACCCAACTACTCATTTTAAAATGCATCCTGTGGACCTACTGTGGCTCAGGCCCTCTGCCAGGCCTGGAAGAAGCTGAGGTGGAGAACTGACACAGCTGTTGCCTCACAGAGTTCCCAGTACTCGGGTGAGCCCCACAGTCAGGGGGACATCTGTTAACATGAGAAGACCTTGGTGGTGTGGAGGGCATACGAGGAGGACACGAACCCAGTGGAGGTGTCAGGGCAGACATGAGAACAACAGCAAGTGGCAAAACCCACAGTGGTGAAGCAGAGCAGAGGAGGGGCATTCATTGGCCAAAAGTGTGTTGTTGGCAGAGCCCCACGGTGCTAGGGACCATTGCCCTCATCCTAAGAGCAATCAGGAGACAGACCAGGGTGTAAGTAGAGGAAGGACCTCATGCTTTGTAGGAAAATTAGGCTGTGGTATAAGCGAGGCTGTACTGGGACACCACAGCACGTTGGGAGCGATATTAGCTTTCTGTTGCTACTGTAAGAAATTACCCCAAACACAGAAGCTTGAAATAATACAAACTTCAAGTCTTGCAGTTCTGGAGCCCATCAATCCAAACTGAGTCTCATGGGGCTAAAAAGAAGGTGTTGGCAGATCTGCCTTCTTTCAGAAGGATAATTCATTCCTTGCCATTTCCACCTTCCAGGATTCCTGCCCACATTCCTAGACCCATGGTGTCAACTTGTGAACTTCTACTTTTATTTCTATATGCTCCTTCTCTGACTTGGTCCTCTTGCCAGTTCCTTATAAGAAAACTTGTGACTACTGAGATCATCCACACAGTCTTGAGAACCCTGCCCACACCAAGGCAACACAGAGTTCAACCATATCATAATCAACCTCTTATCACATGACATACCATATTCAAAGGTCCTGGAGAACAGGATGTAGACCTAACTGAGTGGGCATCATTTTACCCAGCAGAAGTGATTTTAAATGATCCCCAGACCAGTCTGTGGTTCAAGAGCTGTAGAGTGGCTGCGGTCAGGGGTTGGGAAGAAGTCTCATTTTAGATAGGCAGTGGGGAACAAAACTATAGGTCCTGATCATGCTTCGCCGTTGAAACAGTGGGGGCACTCTAGACCCAGGGGCAATCAGGAAAAGACACTGAAACAAGGACTATCACAGAGCGCAGGCTCCAGGTAAGGAATGCGGGAGCATCCCAAGAGCATCCTTATACAGTGAGGCTAGGAGTACTGATGTGTCCAGACACTCAAGTCAGCCCATTCCTGGAACCAGGGATGGCATCTGTGCAAAGTTCTCATCTCTGCTACCACCTTTGATGCTCTTAATTCTCAAGTCCTTCTCTTTTCCAGAGACTGGTCTGCGCTTTAGATGTCATCTCCCTCCCTCCCAGCCTGGTCTACAGAGTGAGTTCCAGGACAGTCAGAGCTACACAGAGAAACCCTGTCTCAAAAAAAAAAAAAAAGAAAAAAAGAAAGAAAAGAGAGAGAGAGAGAGAGAGAGAGAGAGAGAGAGAGAGAGAGAGAGAGAGAGAGGTATTGGTCAATGGTAATTATCTAGTATTGATAAATGTACCAATTTTATATGAAATATTAACTTAAGAAGGCAATGGACCAAAATAAGACAGTTTTCTAAGCTATTTCTATTCTCTGTGGACATAATGCTGTTTTAAAATAAAAAAATCATTGTTTATAAAACTGGGGGAAAAATGCTCTCCCTGGCTTCTGTGTTGTGGTTCTATTCTAACAAATGAAAAACTTCACAAACATAAATGAATAAATAATAAAACCCTCAACTCTTCCTAGACATGTAACTGAACCGAGGTCCCTGGGCCAAACTCCAAATGCACAAAGCAGAGGTATGGAATGTACTGGAAAGTCCTCCGAGGACCCATCATGGGTTGGAAGGTCTGGCTGCCGTCAGCAGATTGATGGGGCTCAGAGCATCGTCCTAGAGAAAAAACCCAGGAGATCCAGCAGTTTCAGACAAGGAGCGAGAGAGAGCTCAAACACGTTTTGTTCTGTTTGTTTGTTTGTTGTTGTTTGAACAAGGTTGGCTGATGTGGGAGTTGCCTCTGTGTGCTGTGATTACCATTAATGAATAATAAAAAAAACTGCTTTGGACCTATAGCAAGGCAGAACTTAGGTAGGCAGGGAAAGAAAAGCTGAATGCTGGGAGAAAGATGGGTGGAGTCAGAGGCAAGCCATGGAGCCACCACCAGAGACAGATGTGCTGAAACTTTGCCGGTTAAGCTACAACCTGGTGGTGATGCACAGATTAATGGAGATGGGTTAAGTTAATATTTAAGAGTTAGCCAATGAGAAGCTAGAGATAATGGGCCAAGCAGTGATTTAAATAATACAGTTTCTGTGTGGTTATTTTGGTTCTGGGAGGCCAGGACGAACAAGCAGCCTCCTCCTACAGTTGGCCATGAGGAAAAGCCAAGTGCCTAACTGACTGATAGGGAGGAGATGAACAACTTCTGTTAGTTCCACTCATTACTTCCAGAAAATAGTTAGGGAGGGCTGAGAAATACTTGTGACATTCACTTTCTAGAAGCACAGTCTCCCTAAATGATAGGCTATAGACAAAAACATTCTGTCTCTAGTAGCACAAGAAATAATAACAATAATAAAAACCGAAAGGTAGGGTTACATGAAATTATGATGCTTCAGCATAGCAAAGGAAACAACTCTCGGAGTCAAGAGACAGACTATAAAATGGAAAAAAAATATTACTGGCTACACATTAAGCAAGATGTTACTATAAGGAATCACAACAATTAAACAGCAATACCCCCAAATCATCCGACCAGCAAATGGGCTGATGTGTCTGCAGGCATCTCTCAGAAGAAGAAGCACATGATCAATAAATACTTGGAAATGTGTTTAACATCTTTAGCTACTAGGGAAATAGAAATGAAAAGAACTTTGAGATTTCACGCCACAATCAGCACGGTGGCTATCAAGTAAACAAGTGACAGCACATGCTAGTGAAGACGGAGGAAAGAGAAGCTACCACTCAACACTGCCGTGAGCGTAAAACTGTGCAGCCACTATGGAAGCTATTATAGGGTTTCTTAGAAACAGCAAGGAAAATAGAATTACCATATGGCCCAGCTATCCCATTCCTGGGCGTGTATACAAAGAAAACCCAAGAAATCTAAGTCAGCATATGGAGGAGATTCTGGAATAGCCATGTTTACTGCTGCATATTTGCAATAGCTAAGGACTGGAACCTGCTTAGATGTTTAATCAACAGAGGAATAAAATCACACACACACACACACACACACACACATACACACACACACACACACACCCTGAAATTTTTGACAGTCATAAAAATGAAATTTACAGAAAAATGGAGACAGTTAGAAATCATTATGTTACTCTAAACAGATCAGTAGCAAAAAGGCAGATACCACATGTCTTTCACATGGAGAACACAAATTTAAGTTACATATGTGTAAAAAAAACCTAAATCTAATGTAAGTATAACAAATAAAGTGTCAAAGCATAATTCGATGAAACTGAGACTAGAAGATCAATAGAGAAGAATTAATAAAACTGAAAGTTCATGTTCTGAAAAAGAGAATAGAAGGTGATAAACTAACAGCTAGCCTAAGACACAGGACACAAACAACTACATCAGACATTGAAGAGAAATGCAGGTGACTCCAGACCCCATAGACATTGAAAGGGTGATCAAGAACTTGATAATCTACATTAAAAAGACTATTTGAAATACATAATATACCAAAACTCACAGAGAAGAAATTGACATGGAACATCAATTTACCAGACTAGGCGTATCTATTCATGAAGTCTCCTAACTAATAACCTTCTGAAACAGTAGTCCAAGCTCAGAAGTGTTGACTGGTTGATTCTATTAAAAAGTGGAGGGAGGAAATCATATTATTTATCTACAGTATCCTTCCAAAGACAGAAACATTAAAGACTGTCTCCTGAATGAGTCTTTTCATGAAACCAGCATTCCTTTACTGCTGGAACCAAAGAGACTGCCAAAAGAAAATGCCTTAACCCACTTTGTATTGCTCTAACACAATATTTGAGAATGGGTTAACCTAGAAAATTATGTAATTGGCTTATGATACAAGGGACTGGAAAGTCCCAATTCTATGCCTCTGGCATTGAGTAAGCCACTGCCAACCCTAGGCCTCCATCACTACAAGGTAAGGACTGCATATGAAACAGCTACATGACAAAAGATGGTGGAGGAGGAGCCCTGAAAGCTGAAACCACTTTATAGTAACCAATTCTCTTGGGACTTAAACAGTCCCATGGGATCTGACACATCTCCTAGAAGTAATAGTCAACCCTTTATGAGGATGGTGCCTTACTTAATCCCCCAATTTAAGCCCCACCTCTATCCAATACTGTTATATTGAGGACCAAGATCCTAGCACGTGGACTTTTAGAGTACAAACCTTATTGAGGCCATAGCCATCATTCATGAATATATATGCAACAATCCTCAAGAAAATCTTAACAAATAAAACCTAACAGTGTACAAAAAGAATTGTGAACGAATGTATGAAATTTATGCCCTGGCAGTGCTGAAGCATGTGTGGGCAGCCTGTATATGTTGGTTCTGTTGAACTTGTCCATACTGGGTTTTATAGTCTAAGTTGATGAACATGACTGACTCGGTTCCCAAATTTATTTATTTATAGTGTGCAAGGGAAATTTAGCTTGAAAATTCCATGAGGCTGGGGACATGTATCAGGAGTAGAGTGCTTTGCCTGGAATGAATAAGACCCTGAGTCCAACCTTCAGCATGAAAAGAATGATAAGTAAAGTCAATATAATCTATCATATCAACAGACCAAACTGGAAAAAGAACAAAACAAAACAAAGATGGATGATCATGTTAGTAAATCCACAAGGGGCATTTGACAAAATTCAATAGCCATTCTAAGTAAATGTTTTCAGTAAGCAGGGAATAAAGGGAACTTCCTCAATTTGATGAAGAACACCCACAAACGCATGCAACCAGCATTGTGCTTAATGGGAGAAACCACGAGTTCCTGCTAAGATCAAGACTGATGATGCTAGCAAACACTCTGACTGCTATTTTTCAGTGCCATGCTGGAAGTTTTAGGGAATGCAATACAACTAAAAAGTTATACAGCTAGGAAAAGGATAAAAAAGAACTGTCTTTGCAGATGGCAAGATAAAGACATGCATGGAAAAATATGGAAAGCTCTGAAGCTAGCAAGTCATTATGTTAAAATTTGCAGAAGTCTCTATGCATTTGCAAGAATATATATGTGTTTATAGCAGCTTTGTTCAAAATTGTTAAAGCTTTGAGGTAACTGAGTTATCAGTGTAGACAAAACGGTAACACATCTGGCAATGGAATATGATTATCCAGAGGTAGAGGAATAACCTATTTCCATAAAAGTATATGAAAATAATTTAAATATAAATTACTAAGTTAAGGAAGCCCTTTTATAGGTGCTAGATAGTGGATTATTCCAGCCATATGAAATTCTGGAAAATAAAAAAGTGTGGACATAGAAAGATCTGTGTTTGCCACGTGTAAAGCTCAAAGTAAGAACTGAAAGGCAGAGCACAGGGATTTTAGTATAGTGATGAAATAATTCAATAAAATGCCACAACGGTAGATATGCATCATTACACGCTTGTCCAAACCTAGGCTGTACACCACCAAGAGGGAGAACTAACATCTTCCATGGGCCCTTGCAGGAAATGAGAAATCAGCGCAGGCTTGTTTTTGATCAATAGACCACTCTGTTGAGGGATGTTGACAATGCAGAAAGCTGCAACAGCAGATGGCGGATTTGAAATATCCATATCTTTCAATATTTTATATGAAAAAAGAAAGTTCCATATTGCCAAAATATACCTAAAACATCTTAAAACATTACCTTGATTATGTCATAATGATTTATTGAGGTACATGAGGGAGGGCCCCATTACAGCCAAGGTGATTAAAAAAAAGAGTTGGGCATGAGAGATAATCTAGATAAGAAAACATCTTATATGGTTATAAGGACCATGGGTATATTAGAGCTCAGCTCCACCACAGTGTATATTTCCCATAAGATTTGCAAAGTCAGGAAACAAAAAACTCCACTGAGAAGTTAACAGGTAGAAAACAAACCTTTCATCCCATAAGAACCTTGGCCTTCACCTCAATAGCCATCAAGGTGCAGAAGGCATCTTGGGCTTAGCAGGCCTCCCCCTGTACACTCTCAGCCTGCTCGAGAGATGCCAGAGGATGAACATGGATGATCTTACATGAAGAAATGGATGGACAGATCCGGACAGACTCACACAGCCTTGCAGGGCACGCTCAGGGTTAGACGGGAACAGGTCTACTGCAGAAGAGCAGGGGGAAACTTGGCACAGATGAACAGCCACAGATGAGAAAGAGTCAAGCATAAATTGGGAGAGAGAAAAAAGAAAGAAAACAGAAAGGTTAGTAGATGCTTGGTTTAACCTACATGAACATCTAGCTGTTCCCAATGGAGAGTAGAGAGTGGAGCGTGATTGTTGCGCAGCACGGTTATTCCGTGTAGTGTGTTTAAAGTACTGCTTTATAGATGTTGGCATTGGATTTAAAATATGAAAATGTAGGATAAGTATATTTGCTATCATTTCAATAACTTAATTACAATGCTTAGAGCTTAGGTGGTAAGATATGGATATATATTATCTACCCAACCTAAATAATTAAAATTTTGAAATATCGGGCACTAAACTGCTATGCTTTCCCAATAAAAACAGTGCAACTTCTTTTTTTTTCCCACCAGAAATTTGAAAATAGGGAATCACAGAACAAGTGTCTCTGTAGGAAGACATAGAGTTCTTTGGGGATGTGCTCAAATGGTATAGCTGGAGCATGTGGGAGGCCTATTTTTATTCTTTTTTTTTTTTTTTAAGGAAAATTCACACTGACAGCCATAGTGGCTCCACCAGTTTGAAATCCCTCCAACAGTGAATGTTTTCTCCTTTTCTACATCCATGCCAGCATTTATTGTCTTGATGTGGGATTCCCCTCTGTATGCTGTGAATACCATTGGTTAATAAAGAAACTGGCTTGGCCTGATAGGATAGAACAGAGCTAGGCGGGGAAAACTAAACTAAATGTTGGGAGAAAGAAGGGCCGGCCGAGTCAGGGAGAAACCATGGAGCCGCCGCCAGAGAGAGATATGCTGAAACTTTGCTGGTTAAGCCACAGACACGTGGTGATACACAGATTAATGGAGATGGGTTAAATTTATATGTAAGAGTTAGCCAATAAGAAGCTAGAGCTAATGGGCCAAGCAATGATTCAATTAATACAGTTTCTGTGTGATTATTTTGGGAGTCTGGGCAGGCTGGGAAACAGCTGCTTCCTACAACATTGTCTTTTAAATAAAATATTATCAAAGTAGTTTTAATTTACATTTCCCTAATTGTTAAGGATGATGAACAAAACAGATTGCTTCAACATTTTTGTTTCCTCTTTTGAGAATTCTCTGATTATTCCCATGACCCATTTTTTAATTGAATGATTTGTTTTCTTGATGTTGTTTTTTTGTTTGTTTTGTTCTTTTTATATTTTAGACATTGCCCTTCTCTCTAGATGGTAATTTTTTTCTATCTGCCTCTTCACTTGATTGATGGTGTCCTTTACTGTAAAAAGCTTTTACGTTTTATGAGGTCCTTTTTGTCAGTTGCCAGTTGGAATTCCTGTACCATTGGAGTCCTACTCAGCAAGTCTTTTTCTATGTTTATAAATTAAAGCATATTCCCAACTTCCTAATTTAACCAATCCAGAGTGTTTGATCTTCTGTTGAGGTTCTTGATCTATTCAGAGTCAAGTTTTGTGCAGGGTGAGAGATAAGGATCTAGTTTCATTTACATGTAGCTATCCAGTTTTCCACCACCATTTGTGAAGAGATATTTTTCTTCAATGCGTATTTGGTGGCTGTTTGTTAAAAATCAGATGGCTGTAGAAGCCTGGGTTTATAGATAGATATTTGATTTTGTTTCACTGATCAATATATCTAATATTCATGACAATACCATGCTGTTCTGATTACTATGGCTCTGTAGTGTAACTTGAAATCAATAATGATGATACCTTCAGCAGTGATTTTAATGATCAGGAGTGTTTTGGATATCTGGAGATCTTTTGAGTTTCTATATGAAAAGTTGTTTTTTTTTTTCAGTCTCTGTGAAGAACCTCAATAGAAATTTGATGGAAATTGTACTGAATCTATGGATTATTTTTGGTAGGATGGCCATTTTTACATTAATCTTAACAATACATGATTATGGAAAATCTTTCTACTTTCTAGGGTCTCCTTCAGATTTTTTTTTAGAGTCCTGAAGTTTTCACTGTAAAGGTCTTTTTGATTTATTTCAAATTATTTTATATTTTTGAGACTATTATAAATGGGCTTCTGTTTCTTATTTCTTACTTTCTATGTTTCTTTTTAGTATATAGGAAAGATTCTGAGTTTGTGTGTTAATCTTCCTACATTGCTGAATATTTTTATCAGATGTAAGAGTTTTCTGATGAAGTCTTTACAATTTTGTATGAATATAATAACATCATCTACAAATAAAGATACTTTGAATTTTTCCTTTCCTATTTATATCTCTTCTATTTTCTCTTGTCTTATTGCTATAGCTGAGACTTCAATCACTATATCAAACAAGAGTTGAAAGAGTAGACATCCTTTCTTCCTATTTTAGCAGGAATATTTCAAGTTTTTTGATGTTGGCTTGTTGACTGACCTCTTTTGTTGAGCTATGTTTCTTGTAGTTATGATTTCTCCAGGACTTTTATCATGAAGGGATGTTGAATTGTCAGTGACCCTTTTGCATATAATGAGATGACCATGTGGTTTCTGTTCTTGAGTCTGTTTGTGTAATGGATTACATGTATTAATTACATGGAGCCATCCTTGCATATCTGGGATGAAGCTGAACTGATCATGGTGGGTTGGTTTTTTTGTTTGTTTTTTGTTTTATTGTTTTTTTAAATTTGGCTTACAAGCAGTTTACTGAGAATTTCTGCATCTATGTTCATCATAGAGATTGGTATATAATAATATATACCAATAATATATATTATATATATATATACCAATAATAATAATATTGTTGTATGTCTTAATCTGATTTAGATATCAGATTCTGATGCTGGCTTCTTAAAAGAAATTTGGACCTTTACTCTTCTATTTTATGGAAGACTTTGAGAAGTATTGCCTCCTTTAAAGGTCTGGTAGAATTCTGCAGTAAATATATCTGATCTAGGGATTTTGTTTGGTTGTTTACTTTTGGTTCATAAGTTTTTTTTTAAATGGCAGATTCAATACATGAGTTTCTGAGAATATTGTGTACTATCTAGTATTTTGATGGAATATTCTGTAGATATCTATAGGTCCATTTGAGCTATGATATCATTTAGCTCTATTTATTTTATATTTTATACATTTATATTTTTGTGTTTATATTTCTATGTTTATATTTTTGTCTAGAGGATCTGTCCATGAGTTAAGATGGATTATTGAAGTCACCTGATATTAATGGGTTGGCGTTAGATTAATCTCTTACATTGCTTCAGCAGTGTTTTCTTAGTGAGGTTGGCTGTATATATGTTTAGGATTTTAATGTCTCCTTGGTGGATTGCTCCCTTGATTTACATAAAGTAGCATCTCTTCTCATTAGTTTTTATTTAAAGTCTATTCACAAGATATTAAAATAGAAACTCTTGCTTCTTTCCATTATATTTGATAGAAACACCTTTGCTCATCATTTAACTTTCAGACCACTCTTTCTTTAGTAGTGAGGTTTTGCTTGGAGGCAGCAGAATGATGGATCTTGTTTGGTAATCCAGTCTACTTCGTCTGTGGCTTTTGACTGGGAAGTTGAGACACTGAATGCTCAAGGTTATTACTGAAAGACGCATGTTGATGAACCAACACATGCCATTTTGTTGATGTGATCTTTGTTTTCTTGGTTTTCCTTTGTTTAATTACTGACCCAACATTGATATCATTTTTCCACTCAGTTCTTGGTGATATACTTATCCATTTCTACAGTTTGAAATATTACTTCCAGTATCCTCTGCAGAGCTAATTTGGTGGGCATGCATTCCTTTAGCCTGGCTTTATTGTGAAAAGTTTTTCTTTATCCTTTGCTTATCCCTGATAGTTTTCATACATATAAAGTCTGGACTGGCATCTGTAGTCTTCCAGAACTTGTAGGCTGTCAGTCTACATCCTTCTTTCTTTAAAAGTCTCTCTAGACTTGAAAACTCAGTTGTTATTCTGATGGGCATGATTCTATATGTTACTTGGTTTTTACATTTTTCACTTTTTGGTATCTTTTATTTGTTCTATATGTTTAGCGTTTTGATTATTATATACCATGAGGAGTTTCTTTGTTGATCCCATCTATGCAGGATAGACATATATTTGGGGATTTTCTTCTATTATCTTGTTGGAAATATTTTCTGTGCATTTGATCTTCCTCGTCTATAGTTATGATTCTCTGGAGGAAATGCATGATTCTCCACATGGTCCTCAAGCTACAGGACTGGAGTTTCTATGAGGATGAGGGTCACTACATCTGCATATTTTCTTGAAAACTCACCTAATAATTTCTTTTGTAGATCTAACATTAATCAGTCATATGACTGAGAAAATTTGAGAGCAATATGTCTGAAAGTATTAAGGAAAATAATATTTCTTTGTGAAAAGGAAACTCAGAAGATGATAGAATGTTCATAAATACTTTTTAAACTACACACCAAAATGGGCTTTATTTGCCGTTACATGTCGAAGAAATGTTAAGATGAGACTTAAATGCTGGTATAAAAGCTCAGATTTTCAAAAATTATACAGTTTTAATTACATGGCTTATCTATAGTCCATGTAAACCTTCCCAAGTTAACAGTGTAGTTTTCCTGATATCTTCACTTGTTTGAGTTTTTGGTGAAAAGATCATCATGTTAAAAACCACATCAAGTGGAAGCTGCAGTTTACCAGCCAAGATTGCCATTCATATTTGTATTTTAAAATAAATGCTCTAAACTCTTGCATGTCCAATGTCTTATTTTCTCTATACCACAAACCCAGGTTTTGGTGTTTGAGCAGGAGAGAGTCACAAATCTTAGGCCTTTCCCTGCCCGGACAGCACAGAAAACTTTGAATGACCACAGGAGCAGATGTTAACTGGTCAGTGTGTTACCTTTTGTGAGTTGAAATATGTTTATCACAGGCAGATGTAAGCCTATCAATCTGAGACAGAATTGTGGCACATCCCAGACAAACACGATGGTAACAGCTGTCTTGGACATTATTTGGTGATGTTATATGGCTAAGGACTGGGTTCAAGGTTTAGAGAGTAGGCCGGTTAGAGGGAGGAAGTCCTAGACTATCAGTTCTCAGTACGTCAAATGTCACATTCTTTTTGGAGGCACTCACAGAAACACAAAAGTGTCTTATTCATAAATATTAATACTTTAAATTGGCTTGCCTCAGAAGGGAAGACCATCTTCTTAGCAACTTGGCCACTAGGCTTAGCTACCTGCATTGGTTTCTTCCTTGATAGAGAGACTATCATCTTCTTTCTCACACTGAGAACTCCAGATCCCCTGGGCAAATGTTGGAGTACAAATCGCAGTGCTGGTCCTAAGCAAAATTCATCACCATCTTCAATAGTAGCTGCTGGTCGCTTAGCCTAGCACCGTGAATCCCTAACCACAGAGTATATTTCATCTATTTTGTCCTGAACGTCTTATATGCTTCTAAAGATTCATATGGGTAATTTTAATGATTGGCTCAGTGTCCTCATTGATGCAGGAACTGGCTCTAGGTAGTAAGGGAAGCAGTTCCATAGTGAAAACTGTAAGTTGATCACATATGTTGCAATGAGAGCAGATCCTGAGGTTAAAAGGAAGATTGAGGGTTCAAATGGCAACACAGAGCACCGAGGAAGGCTAATAAAAGGGCTTGCAGTTGGGGATGGGATAATCAAGCTAATCAGATAAGAGATGGGACATTAAAACCCTAGAGGGTTAAAAGTGACACTTTCAATTTCTCCTGCTCCGTGTTCCCCTCACCCTGTTCCTGGTCTCTCTTTCCTGCAAGACAAATGAACTATTGGCACCATGACACTAGCGAGTGCTGGCTCCATTTATAGAAAACCTTTCTTTCTCTAACCATCATCCCCTCCCAACTGGTGTCGTCTTCTCATTTGGATCCAGCTTATTCTCTTGTGTAGCCCTAAGCAGAAGGGTCCATGCATCCCAGTGACTGTAAGACTAACATATTACAATAAATAAATAAAAACATATTACACTGAGTGGGAATTCTTCCTGCTCCTGCACTCTTTAACACCCTCAAACAGGGCTGATTGTTAACCTCCCTGTGGTGGTGGGCATCACCTGGAATTCTCTGTGATCAGCTTTTGGTATAACTAATAACAGCAACCAAGAGTTCAGCGAGGGGTCTCCGAATGCTACAGGAACACCTCTCTTCTCTGGCTAGAGATATCCTTCCAAATCAGTGAGCCTTAGACCTCTTGACAGCAGAAAAAGGAGACGCCTGTCTCTTCCTCAATGAAGAATGCTGCTATTATATCAACCAATCAGACCAGGCAGAAGTGGAAACTAAAAAACTCCAAACCAAAGCCAGCCATCTATAGCTCAATGGGGACTCATTGCCTTCTGGGCCATGGAATGTCTTCAGTAGCTAGGTAGCATCTGGCCATGGCTCCTGCTTCTTCTAGGACTCCTTACTTGGCTCCTCCTCCTCCTAGCTCATGCCTCCTCAAATGTATGCAAAACCAGATAAACAAATCACCCACCCTACTTCTAACCAGCTCCTCCTAGCCTGTCTTCTTTCCGTATCTGCCCTTAGGCTCTCCTGAAGCAGAGGCCACTTTTCTGCCCCACCTTTCCGCCGTGAGATTCAGTTCCCCTGTCCAGCAGAAAGTAGGAGAGGAGACCGTTGACACACCCTGTATCGTCAATAAAAGGCTGGAATGTTAGGCTGGCCCAAGTACCTGGCCAACACAGAGCCACCTAAGCCACCAAGATGGACAACCCGTGTGGGAACCTGACGCTTTGTGAAAATGGAAACTGCATGTTCCACACACGTCAGGAATCTGACCCTTATCTCGGCAAGAGCAGCATGAGCACAGAGTCCCGTTGTCTTACCAACCAAAGGTCCTCCTGAGGTATTTCTACTCATGACAGCTCCTTCGTTCCCAGCAGCCCCTCCCCTAAGTGGTCTTCCACCACTCGCCCGACCAACTTAGACCATCCTATAAAAGCCCCAATTCCCTTTTTATTAGGACGGCTCTTCCTTCTCTTGGCAACAGCCTGACAGTTAGTACTTTAATAAAGCTTTGTTCGTTGGGGTCTCCCTCTCTCCTAAACCTTATACTATCTTTAAAACCCCCACTTTTATAATCAACAGTTCGCTCCAGTGCTGTATCACTTGTTCTTAATTGTTTCGTTTAAGCACCAATCTGAGAGTGCTTCCCTCTCACAAAATCTGTCACTGTCCTTGGTCCAAACCAAGTCAGCAAACAGTTCAGATGTGACTGCAGCAACTACGCCGTCCAATGCTCCCTGGCTCCTCATTGAAGGCCCCAGGCACCTGTTTGCTCCTGGTGGTGGCCAGGGAACTGGCAGGTTCTGAAGCCAGTCGTCTCCTGGGCAGGAACCATTAGAAAGCAGTTGGCTATTGTTAATGGATCACTCACTGCAGCATAAACAATGAGCCTCTGAATAATGCTCGTGTTGTGTGGTCAGGGCTTTTTTCCACCAGGCTTGGCCATCAGCAGTTAGCTAGTTACAAATGCAGTCCCAAGGCCAAATTACTGGAATGCAATTATCCCAGCTTCCTGTGTGGAGAGCCCTGCCAAGGAGGAATACTCACGTTTGTCTACCGCATCAAGCTCCCAGGATTCAACAGCTAACACTGGAAGAAAACTGGCAATCAATAGATCATCAGTCATTTTGATGAAGAGGTAGCACAGTTTAGGAAGGGATTTACTAACACAGAATGCAAAGGTCATGCTGTGAGCCCTGTTCTGCCTCTTTAAGCTTTGGCATCTCCCCCTACCACTCTTAGGTGTCAATCTCTTGCTCCTTGGACTGAGATCGTGACTGCTGTGCCATTTGAGTGAGATGGCTTGTGTGAAAGCTCTGGAAGAGATGAGAGTGACATTGATGGTGGTGACAGAATCAATGATAAATGATATTAGTTGACTAAATGCCATGTCAGGGCACCATACCAAGTCCTAGATGTGGGATGCACACAGCATCATTTAATTCAAATTCCTTCTGAAGATGAAGAAAAGTATGCTGATGAGGAGGAGGAGGAGGAGAAGAAAAGCTAGCAAGGCATAGTAGCACACGCCTATAATCTTGACATTTGGAAGACAAGAGCAGGAGGATTGCCATTAGATTGAGACCAGCATGGGCCATATAGTGAGTGCCAGACCATTTAGAGCTACATACCAAGACCCAGTCATACAACATAAAGGGCATCCCTGCATTTCATGAATGCTTTATTATACACCAAGCTCCACGCATCTTAGCATAGGTATTACGATCTACTTGGCACATGAAGGAAACTGGGTATCTGACTTAGATAATTACTCGAGATCACTGGAGGGAGTCACATGGGTTCATACACAGGCATTCTATCCTAGGACAGAGTGTGCCAAACTCTCCAGCGTCTGTAAAGCTTTCCAACAAGTCTGGGCATCTGTATTTAGTAGCCTTTTGCATGTCTTTGTAAATTTGGTTTAATTCTGTCATTATTACTCTCTGGTTTTGTCTTGCAAACATAATAACCATTTTTAACTCAAGGTTATGACCAAACAGGCTGATTTAGTTTAGCAACTACAAATATGTGTTTATATGTTTGTATCATATATAAAGCATGCATATGCTCTAAAATAATATATATATATGTGTGTGTGTGTTCTAGAAATATTTCAGTTTTATAGATAAGGAAACTAAAGATCCAGGACTCAAGTTACTAGCCTAAGATGATTTAGGAAGTGCTGAAATCAAGATTTTAATCTAATTTACCTGCTTTTAGAAAAAGTTATATGTTACCCCTGTAACATATGCTAAAATATAAGAACATCACAGAGAGCAAATTTTGTACTTTCCCAAGTCAATTTCCAAATAAAGTATGCTTTTTACCCTGGAATTGGCTTGTATAGAAAACAGAAGGCTGGGTTCACAGTCCTGATGATGGATACAATGCCCAACATTGGAGTCATATAATAAATATACTTCTGTTGGGCAAAATAATTGATTATTTACTTTGAGGCAGAGTTTCACTAAGTAGCCCCTGGATGGCCTGGAAATTATTCTGTAGACCAAGTTGGCCTCAAATTCACACAGATCTGCCTGCTCTGCCTCCTGAGTACTGAGATCAAAAGTGTGTACCATATGCCCAGCTGAAATAATTGACTTTTGATTTAGCATGTGACTGGGAGTTAAAATAATAATATTTCCCTAATATTTCCAAGTTGAGATCATATGTACTTGGTTGCAAATAATGGTATAGTTTCCACAGAGATATCTTGAGGGAAAGAAATTTTTATGCTAAGAAATATTTTACATTTAAAATATTGTTTCTGAAATGAATCATTATTCTTTGGACAGAAATGGCAGCAGGAATGTGTAGTATGACTTCGAAATCAGTGTCTTAAACTTGGAGGCCCAGCAACAAGAAAGGTTTTTAGAAATTTCTTTACAAATGAATGTTATATAATCTTGCATTAAGGCGGGGATTTTAAAGTTTCGTTTACTTTGGGGTTTTGTCTTATAAATTAAATTCTCAGAAGCATATTAAAATATTTGTGCAGATATCCAGAATTTCAAAGGAAAAGGTGATATATTTTTCATGAGACCTTCAAGAGGTTTTATAATAATTTGACTGTAGGCTCTGCTGTAAAATCATTCCTGTGTGGTTTATATCTGCCTAGAAAGGGCAGAGGTGGGGGTCACAGGGTGTAGTAGTGAGTTCTGGGGTTTTCAGATGTCCTGGTAGTGTGATGCTTTTGTTAATCCCCAGGACACCAACATAGAGTCTCACAGTCACTCACCAGGTCCTGGCTGGCTAAGAAAGCACATTCATCTACATGAAAGATCGCCACTGGCTGCAATTACTACTTAGAGGCTCCACTGGGGAAGGCAGACACACAATGCATCAATGAAGAGTCTGTCCCATTTCTATATAGCTTCACAATCAGGCACACACTGCTACAATGGATGCTATTATTTTTGCATTATTAGCATCTAATTTCATGCCCAGCACCCAGTGGGTGCTAAATAAAAGTTTGTTTACATGGGTATAAGCACAAATATCCCTTATATTCTTGAAGTTATTACATTCTTAGTAACAATACTCCACTCCCATCATCCCCTGTCCTCACAGGACAGTCACTTTTACCTCATCCTATTACTGGTAGTGATTGGTTCCTGTTGAGATAGCTCGATAATTTGAACACTTCTCTTCAGTATGATTCGTAAGTATAAGTATCTAGGAAGATTATGGCTGGTGTCCTCAGAGAACTAGGTTGTGTGGAAAATGTATTAAAGAGCTCAGAATAGCCTGGATTCACTCTTACAGATGAAGCAGTCCGTGAAATAGGCCATGGTGTTAAGTGGGAAGTAGCAGGAGAAGGGAGAAGGCACAGCTAATGGGCTGCAACGGAGCAGAAAGAAGGTCCAGAAGGCCCAGGGAGCTGGGGAAAAGGAAGTAGGAACTGGTACAGCTTTCGTTATTCTAGTCTGAACTGGGCGCTGTGCTGTTGATACAGACATGCAGCAATGAGCTCTTGGGTATTCCTTAAACGCTTTGAGCTAACATCATTGGAAATGGGAAGCATTAGAGGGGAATACTACTCTATTTCTGTTGTTCGGTATAAATGGGTGGTGTAAAAAGCAGTTTACTCGGCATGTGCAGAACTAGGCAGAAAAGATATAGATGAGAGAGGAAGTTGTCATAGTAGGAAGTCGTGGGGAGTGAGCTCTGAGAGGTGGCTGTGAAACCAGAGAGCCTGGACCAGATAAACTAAGAGAATTTGGAGAATAAATGGAAGAAGATTCGACAGCACAAAGGTCAGAAATGACTTCACACCTAGAACATTAGAAAAGCAGTACTTTATATATTATATATTATTATATTATATATATAATATATTATTATATTATATTATAATATTATATATTATAGTCATCATAGCTTGAACTTGTTGCCCACTCCTCTATTCTTCAAAAATTATATTTTAATTAAACTATTATGTTTTAATTAAACTTACTGTGGTTACTACTTTCTCTCTGGATTTCTTTCTTTCTTTCTTTTTCTATGTGACTGTATCTTTCCCCTGCTGTTAACATGTCTGTACACATCAAAGCCCACTGAACAAAGCTCATCCAGTGAACTTGAGTGGATGAGTAGACTTGGTAGCTTATCATGAAAAACGGAAGTCACTGGAGGGTAACAGCTTGTCAAGGCTCACCCGGCTACTAAGTAGCAGAAGGCAAGGTGAAGTCAGAATCCATGTGTTCCCATCGTTCACATTGAAAACATCAGCCTCAACAGCAATGCACGAATAGCAATAACATGCCAGGGTGGTAGAAAGCAAACAGACTGACTGCTCTCTACCAAGAGGGAAGCCATTAGACAAAACTGAATTCAAGAATGAGTTTGATCTTTGAGTTTCCCGAGCTGAGTGTTAGTGGAGGCTCTGTGCTCAGCTCGAGGCAGGAGGTGAAAAGGGGTGACCTTGAAAAGACTGACAGCTCCTGGCTACCGACACTGACTCACACCGCTTTGGCCCACTCTCTCCGGCTGGTTGGGATAGGAGGTTGCAGAACCGGTGCCTTAGCTGACCCACCCAGGAGCTTCTCACTTGACATTAGGAATCCCTGCCTCCAATTCCCTTTCATGGAGTCTCAGCAACTGATGACTCAGTGCCCTCAGCACACTGGCAAATAAATGCCTGAGGGTGATGGAGAGAGATTGCTGTAAGGCTTCGGAGAAAGAGTGTGGGTAAAGGGGGAGGACCTGTGTTCTGGCCAAGAATTGGATCATTGAGCACTGGCATATGGGCCCCATTTGCTGGAATGAAATGGCATAGTCACTGAAAAAAATGAAATGAAATTAAATCATTTGATTTTAACCAAGTTTTGAGAAATTACAGATAATATCTGCTTTTTTAAAGGCTCTATACCAGTTTAAATGACTGTCCACCCAAGGTACTAGCATATCCATATATACTAAAAAGTGTCTTCTAATTTGGGAAGGAATGCTCCTTCAATATTTGATGAAATTCCATCTATTTATAACCTATATTCTTTTTTTTCACTTTTAAATTATTTTTTTAAAAAAGAAAACAAACCATCTTCTTTCATTTTACACATCAATCCCAACTCCAACTTCTTCCTCTCCTCCCATTCCTTCAATCTACTCCCTCTACCCTACCCCCCATCCACTCCTCAGAGAGGGTAAGGCACATTGCTTTGGGGAAGGTCCAAGGCCCTCCGTACTATATCCAGACTGAGCAAAGTATCCATTCAAAGAGAATAGGCTCCTCCCAAAAAGTCAGTACAAGCAGTAGGGATAAATCCTGGAGCCACTGTCAATGACCCCTCAGCCTGCCCCAGCCACACAACTGTCACCCACATTCAAAGGGACTAGCTTGGACGTATACTGGTTCCTTCCCTGTCCGACTGGAGTTGGTGAGTTCAAATTAGCTCAGGTAAACTGTTTCAGTAGGTGTCTCCATCATGGTCTGGAGCCTCTGCTCTTATTCTCATTCCTCCCACTCTTCAACTGGGCTCTGGGAGCTCAGTCCAGTGCTCCGATGCAGGTCTCTGCCTCTGTTTCCATCAGTTGCTGGATGAAGATTCTATGGTGATATTTAAGATTTTCATCAGTCTGACTACAGGGCAAGGCCAGTTCAGGCACCCTTTCCTCTATTGCTTAGGGTCTTAGCTGGGGTCATCCTTATGGGCTCCTGGGAACCTCCCTAGTGCCAGATTTCTTGCTAGCCCCACAATGGCTCCCTCAATCAAAACATCTCTTTCCTTACTCTCATCTCTGTCCTTCCTCCATCTCAACTATCCCGTTCCCTCAAGTTCTCCTCCACACTCCTCTTCTTCCCTCATCTTCCCCTTCTGTCCTCCCTACTCCCCCCACTCCCATGTTCCCAATTTTTTTCAGGCAATCTTAACTATTTCCCCTTTCCAGGTGGATCTATATATGTTTTTCTTAGGGTTCACCTCACTACTTAGCTTCTCGAGGACCATGAACTATAAGACTCAATATCCTTTGCTTTACAGCTAGTATCCACTTATGAGTGAGTACATACCATGTTCATCTTTCTGGATCTAGGTTACCTCACTCAGGATGTTTTTTTGTTCTAGTTCCACCCATCTGCATGCAAATTTCAAGATCTCATTGTTTTTTTACCACTGAGTACTCTAATGTATAAATGTGCTACATATTCTTTATCCATTCTTCAGTTGAAGTTGTTTTCAGGTTCCAGCTATTACAAACAATGCCGCTATGAACATAGTATGATTGAGCATCCTTTGGGCATATGCCCAAGAAAGGTTTTGCTGGGTCCCGAGATAGGTTGATTCCCAATTTTCTGAGAAACCGCCATACTGATTTCCAAAGTGGTTGTACAAGTTTGCATTCCCACCAGCAATGGAGGAGTGTTCCCCTTACTCCACATCCTCTCCAGCATAAGCTATCATTGGTGTTTTTGATCTTAGCCATTCTGACTGGTATAAGAGGGTATCTCAAAGTTATTTTGATTTTCATTTCTCTGGTGGCTAAGGATGTTGGATGTTGAGCATTTCCTTAAGTGTTTTTCAGCCATTTGAGATTCTTCTGTTGAGAATTGCTGTACCCTATTTTTAAATTGGGTTATCTGGAATTTTGATGTCTAATTTCTTGAGTTCTTTATATATTTTGGAGAACAGTCCTTTGTCTGATGTAGGGTTAGTGAAGATCTTTTCTTATTCAATAGACTGCCTTTTTGTCTTATTGACTGTGTTCTTTGCTTTACAGAAGCTTCTCAGTTTCAGGAGGTCCCATTTATTTATTGTTGCTCTCAGTGTCTGTGCTACTGGTGTTATATTTAGGAAGTGATCTCCTGTGTACATGCATTGAAAGCTACTTCTCACTTTCTCTTCTATCATATAACCTATATTCTTAATATAGGCAAAGCCCCACCTGTCCTGGTCCTGCCTGTTATTTGTTGGCATTGAGTCACAAACTTAATCATCTTTACTTTTAAATTCAATGACCTTTCCCTTCCTTTTTGGCTTTTGAGACAGAGTTCTCTGTGTAACAGTTTTGACTGTTCTGGAAATCACTCTGTAGACCAGGTTGGGCTCAAACTCACAGAGATCCTCCTGCCTCTGCCTCCAGAGTATTAAATGTGTGTGCCACCACTGCCTGGTCTAATATCCTTATTTTTATTTTATTACATTTTGTTTATTTTGTGTAGATGAAGTGGGAAGGCACCAGAGAGTACCAGTGGGAGGAGAGGACAACTTGAAAAGTCTGTTCTCTCTTTCCACAGAGTGGGGTCCAGGAATTGAATTCAGGTCATCAGACTAGGTAGCAAACACCTGTACCCACTAAAGCATCTCGGCAGAGCTTCTTATTTTACTGTGTGTGTGTGTGTGTGTGTGTGTGTGTGTTAGTGTCAGAGGACAATGCTCAGGAGCTGTCTTCTGGACACACGGTTTCTTCCTAGCTTGGAATTTGTCAAGTAGGCTAAGCTCACTGGCCAGTGAACCCCAGGAACCTGACTGACTGGGCCATTCCAGCAATGCCACTATGTGTTGCTTTTGTAATTGAATGTAATTTTTGTGCGTGTGGTTTTTCGAGACAGGGTTTCTCTGTATATCTTTGGCTGTTCTGGAACTCATTCTGTAGACCAGGCTGGCCTCAAACTCACAGAGATCTGTCTGTCTCTGCCTCCCGAGTGCTGGGATTAAAGGCATGCGCCACCACACCCTGCTGAATGTAATTTTTAAACATGGTTTCCAGGGCTTGAAATCAAGTCTTCATATTACAAGGCAAACACTCTGCTGACTGAGCCATTTCCCTAGCCTCTGAAAAATGCTGCCTCCTATGTGCCAACCCCACCTGCTGTGCGTACCTAATACACACAGAGCTTCTCTGTGCCAACAGTAGTAGGTGCCACTTTATCAGAGTGAGTACAAACCTACCTGCTCCCAGCCTTCCTGTTTCTGTCTGTCTGTATTTTCTTCCTTCTTTTGCTGCCCCTATTCAGGGTACCAGGGCCCAAGCTGCATGGGACACAGTAAACTACCACAGTTCAGTATGTCAGATACCGGCCTATCTATTCCCTGATTCCTCATAAGAACACTGGGAGGACGTGCTGTCAGAATCTCTATTACTTTTGCTTCAAAGAAGAAAATGTAACTATGAGCCTTAAACAGTTTGCCTACAAAGCCCATACTCAGCATGTAGAAGAGTCTAGAGCTCAACCCAAGTCCAAATAATACTGAAGTTCAGGCTTGTAAAGACTGTCTCTCGGGCTGGAGAGATGGCTCAGTGGTTGAGAGCACTGGTTGCTCTTCTAGAGGTCCTGAGCTCAATTCCCAGCAACCACATGGTGGCTCATAATCATCTATGATGAGATCTGGAGCCCTCTTCTGGCGTGGGGGCATACATGGAGGCAGAATGTTGTATACATAATAAATAAATCTTAAAAAAAAAGACTGTCTCTTAATTTGTAGGTGGTAAAACTTAAGGCGGAATGGGGCTATATGTGCCCAGTCGTAGCAGTAATTTACTCGGGATTCTAGGCTGGAAGCATCAAGAAGCTAACACCATCTGAACATGTTCAGTCCTCGTCTAAGAAGTTCCTCTGCTCACCATCACTCTGCCATCACAACCCACTGATTCTTCATGCCATGTTGCGTCAATAAATACTGTGGTTGGTAAAACATTGTCTGATGTCCTCTAGGCCATTTGTATAAGGTCAAGCAACTTACATAAGTTCCATCTGATTCATTACTCCTTCCAAGATGTATAAAACTTCAAGATTAAGTTCCTTGAACCCAAAAGAAGCCTGTGGCAGACCAGAGAAGCAATGGTATTTTAAATGCTAATCTTTTAGCTACTTGCTAAAATATGATAAGCATCTTGATTATACTGTCACAGAAAGTAAAACTCCTTTTATCGGGAGGCTGTAGCTTTTGCAGTGGGTGGCAGATTAACCACGAGAGCTACACTGAAGATTAGTTAGGGCAAAGGAAAAGAGAAGGATGCCGTTATGCGGAATACACACAGAATGGTCCTGAATTCTTCTAGCCATGTGAATTTAGTTCAGTTGCGAGTAACTTCAGGGCACAAGAACCTTCTCTGGGCACTAGAAACACATCTATTAGGGGATCCCAGAAGTGGAGTCATTAATAACCACACAGGAAAACATATAAAGTGTCACAGGAGAAGAATAAAAAAACTGTTAGATATTGGATAGAAAAGGTTAAAAAAAAATCTGACATGAGTGCTGGAAAATATGGCTAGGAAAACGTGCCTAAGGGAAAGTGCAGCTACAATGGAACTCGAAAGTGTAGAACTCGAAGGGGAGAGTACGTAGCCCAGAGCATCTTGTTGGCCTTGCCAGGATTAAGAGGAGTAACTGCAAGTGAAATGATACATGTTAGTGTCAGGAAAGCAGTAGGAGACCGAGGCTTGTGTGCAGTCAGGAGTGCTCCAAGGGTTCGGATGAGGGGACGGCAGCACAGCATTGGATGTCAGGGTCTAACGTCCCGGTCTAGATAAAGGTGATGCCAAGTTGTGGAAGGACAGTGTCAGTCAGGATGTAGGCAAGGAAGTGCTATGCAAAATATCTATTGATTGCACACAGGATGGAGTTCACTTATTTCTAAAGACAGGAATTGTTTTAGTAAGAAACCTCTTTCTGGTTGGTTATGAATTTTTTCTCTTCAGTAGGCTCATATTTGGAAGCAGGTAACTTAATGTCACTGAAGAGCCACAGGATGTGTCTGAATTAGCATGAGGTTTTACATAGCTCTCTGAGTGCACCTTCTGCAACAGTCCCACACTCCTTGAATTCCAGCTGCCCATGTCATGCTTACTCCAACCCCAGGGAATTGGTATCTGCTGTTCCCTTTGTCCCACACAATATGTCCACCCACCCGAGGTCTCTGATCAGAGAACTCTCTTCTCCTCTAAACCTTCCCCAACAAGCCAGGTAATAGTGGCACCACCATCCCATGCAGGCTACACTTTTTATTTATGCTCTCTCCAGCACACATCAATATCTAAACCTGTCTAATTCACATATTTGTGTCTTCCTGCTTATTTTCTATTTGACAGAACAGAGAGCTTGTCAACACTCATTGGCAGGATTCTTGAGACAGACCCTGACACACAGTGTGCTTAAAAACTGATTCTTTGAACTCTGTAGTGCCATTGGGCAGATTAAATCACAGAATGGACAGAAACAACCAGGTCAGTTCCTCCCTGCAGGATATTTCTAGAGCCTAGAACTTCATCCGAATGTAGCATAGACTCCATATTTGGTACTGGCTTAAGTTTACATCCCAGGAAGTTCCAGGTGGTGGAACACGCAGGAAGAGGTTTTGTAAAATCTTGTGTTCATCGAGGTCTAGGACTGGCAACTGGAAGAATAGCTTGCCTCAGTTCTGTGGACACTGTTTTAGAAAAACTAAGAATTATGGGAAAACGGGTACCACTCCCAGACCCACAAGCCCAGTTGTTTAGGCTTTAGCTCCCAAGCAGGGCCCTTCTAGGGTTGAAATGAACAGATATGGGAAATTCAGAATTACCAAACTCCTTGAATCATTTATGCAATGGGACTCTGAAAACTTCCGTATGAAAGGATTCTGATCTGAAAACCTGATTATCGTCCCATTCTCTACATTCTATGTCAGAAGGTTGATGTCCCAAGAGTTGAGGAGTTAGAACTAGTCATTTCTCACTCTACCCCAATTTGTGGGAATCTTTCTGTTGTCATGCACTCAGAAAATATGGGACTGAGATTTTTTTTAAGACATAATTTGTCCTGAAGGGAGCTAGACAGGCTCCAAGGTAGTTTATTACATCAAAAAATTATATTATTATATAAGCAAGGAGGTATATGCTTAATAATTTCAATCTAGGACATGTGCACATGTCAGAGAGATCTGTCCCATTGCTTGAGGCCTTAATAAAGATGACAGGCAGGCGGGCAGGTAGAGTCAAACTACTTAAGAGCCCTGGATTTGGGGATTTATTTTAAAGAGAACTGACACTGAAGAGAGAATATTTCCAGATCCAGTTGACAGTAGCTTTTAGGGAATGGCCTGTCTCTGAGGTTAAACGGATGCTCCGCAGCACTGGCAGACACGGGTTGACTGGCATTTTATTGCATAATCAAAACTCGGTTGTTTCTTTCAGAACTTACAATTTGCTTTAATGCATACTTTATTTACAGATTAAGTCATATAAACATGTGTAACATGTCAGTATCGTAGCAATAAATATAATTAATCAGTTAAAAAAAAACCTGGGCAAATCCTTGTGTTTTCCAAGAGCATACTCTTGGAAACTGCATCAAAAAGAATCTAACATAAAACCAAGGATGCTTCCCATGGAAACAAGGTTATAGTCAGGGCTCTTGATACCTTAAAAATAGTAGCTTCAAATAAATCACAGATATAACCAGCAAGCTCATGAAACCAAAGGTATCACCGTCATTGGAACTTGCCCCCCTCTAAAACTGTAAGAGTTGAGTTTCATGTTCTCTACAACAGGCACACATCTACTTGCTGGACTCATTACACAAAGGGCCTCAGTGCAAACATAAACTGTACAAGTGGCCCCATTCGTAACTACACTTGAAAAAATGTAAACAAAGTTAAGATATCAGATTGAAAATGGAATTATGCTGTAATCAACAGCTGCTTACACAGACTAGCATGTCAGGAAATGTAAAAGTTTATCCTGGTTCAGTAACTTAGTGAGCCTTTATGTAACATTCTTGTCACCTGGTCATTCATAGATTGGATCACATTTAATCTTTCATGTGTGTATATATAATTTATATGTATTATATAATTTATAAAGTGGGAATTAATTTTATGGATAGAGAATTTTTTCTTCAGATATTTTTATATGAAAAACAGATATATGAACTTAGCTCATGAGACTATGAAGTTACATATAAAATTAGTCATTCATAGCGAAATTTGCCCATAGTCTTCCTCTCTATTCACCTCTTTGAGAATAAGGAAGTCCCTTTAAATGGAGTGTGTTATATAAATGTGTGTGCTGGCCAGCCTGGAGTGACTAAATGAGGAGGGGTAGATTGGGGCATGTTGGGATCCAAAGGTTGTTCTTGGGTTTTGTTTCCAACACAGTTCATTCTAAACCGATCTCATTTCTTAGTGAAAAAAAAAAAAAACATGCTTAGCTCATGAGACCTCAAGCACATCTATAATCAAAATACCCATAATAATAACAAGCATACAGGTTATCATTTCATGGTTTTTACAGAATGTTTCCATACATATCATTTAATCTCCAAATCAACTGTTATGAAGTAAGCAAAAGATACTCTGAGGTCCAAATAATCCACCTTTCAGTCCCATATACCCAGAATGTCAGTCCTTGACTGGTGTGCCACTTTCTCACCTCTATGTTCATGGAAGGGGTGGGTATACGGCCAACCCAGATAAGTCAGTTGCATCTCATACTTGGTATTAGAAACAAATCAACCTCAAAATGATGCTTGCCTCCAAATGAATGCTGAGCCTAGTGATGGCAGGGAAGCAAGGACTCACAAATACAAAGCAGACTGGCCCAGTTACAAAGTCAGTGTGCAAGTTAAAGCTTCAACTCTCTTCATGGTTGATGAGAAGAGGCCTCCAGTCAGAACTGCTTCATTGGATCAGTCTTGACATGAACCATCTAAGCATGCAATACCTCTTAGTACAGTACAGAACATTTTTTTTTCAGCAGCATTTGGGAGTTCTCTCAGGGTCTACCTCCTTTTGATAAGGCATGGTTTGTGCTCAAGAAAACTTAGTCTTCACATAACAGAGAATCTTTTTGGCATTTGAATGGATTTTTGGCAATCTTCTCTTCCTCATTCCAAAGTCTCTTTCCTGCCAAATTCAGTTCCAGAACTAAAGTCAACGCTGACAGGAATAGTAAATGACCCTTCATGAACAAACAGCTCAAAAGAAGAGTGCAGTAAACAGACCTGAGATGAAATCAAACCACAGCCAAGACGAAAGCTAAAGAAATATCACTTGGCTCTGGGAAGTGGCACTTTCCTCACTGAGACCTTTGCTCTGGGGTAGTTGAGACAAACTATAGACTCTGTTGTGAGTGAAAGACACTGGGTTAACTGTAAGGGTGTAGTTGACCAAGTGAGAAGTCTAGAAGGCCCAAATCAGGAGGGCAGTTCCTTTGAAACAAAGTCAAAAGGTAGGCAGGCCATGAGTTTTCGAGGTAGCAGATGGCTGGCTATAGCAGCATCCTATTGTCCTAGAAATGGAAAGAAATCTTCAAGATGCCTCTACTCCAAGCTTCATTTGGCAATGTAGAAAGTCAGTGTTATAGAGGAAAAGACAATAGTTCATGGTCTCACAGCATTTTAGAAGCAGAGCCGGGGCTGGCTTCTGGGTTCTCCGACTTGGAGTCAGATATCGTTTTCTCATTTCTAACAATTCTGGACTCTGAACTTCTCTGTCTAACAGATAGCAAGGGTAACAAGGTCCGACAGTGTGAATTTCCATCAGTTCTGTCCACTGTAAACAATGAAGCCATACTCAGAAGTTCCAAGTTGCTGCTGTGTGCTTTGCCACAAACTCATAGAAAAGATGCCAGCATCTCTTAATAGACACCCATAATGCCACCAGCCCTACCTAAGATTCTTCAGGTGTTCTATCCTAGCTGACAGGAAGGAAATATCTCAGATGAGATAGATCCGGTCCTGGCACTGGGGAAAATCATCTTTGACTTCCCTCCAGGGTTCATGCAGAGACCATTATCCATGGACAGATCTCTATTCTGTGTCTCCAGTGGCAAATGAATGAAGACTGTCCTAAACGGAGCATTGACATTGAACACAGAAAAAAATGAAAGCAGAGCTCAGTGTGCCTACAACTAGACACAAGAAAGAAAGTGTACAAGTGCCCAGCACAAAGGAAGGCAAAGAAAGGACAGTGTAGAGTTTAAACATAGCTATGGTAGATGTGACCAAGCAAGAGATGTGGCCAAGACAGGCACATATTTTAACAGTATCTGTGAGAAGACACCTCAAAGAAGGTTTATTTAGAAATTGAAAATCAAACACAGTGAATGCTTATGAGACAGACTGGAAACAGCAAGGGGACTAGGCCGTGGACTTCAGAGACCATCAAACAAGAGTGCAGTCTCCAGGAAGAGGAAGCGTTGAGAAGTGAAAAACGAACAAGGAAGCCCTTCTCTCCCCTGACTCCCTCAAACACCACCTGCCGCAATCCTGGCGGAAAAGTCCAGGGAGCCTTGCCGCATGCTGATGGAAAGCCTTGGAGAACAGAGTGCCAGGAACAGCCACATACACATACGTAGCAGCTTAGGAGTGGCCTCTTTTCGAGCCACAGCTGTCTTCTAGGTCACTGTCCCAGGGGCCTAAGTATCACTGGACTGAGCAGCCACCAAAGGAGAAGTTGCTGTCAGGTGGCACCGACTGTCCCACTGGCCACCACCTTCCACTGCATCCCTGGAGGGGGAGAAGATTACAAAGGCTCAAGCACTGGAATGTGTCAAGGGACTGTGAATAAGCACACCATGCAGGTGCCCTCCATGGGCCATGCACATGGCTTCTAACTTAGCCTCTAAGCTAAGAGTCCCCAGTAACAAACCAGCCAAGAATTATTTCTGAACAGCTTTAACTATTTAGAAGGAGTTCATTAATGTTCGGCCCAAATTTTACCCTCCCAAAATTTCTTCCCAGCAGGACTACTCTACATTCCAGGCCCACCCAAACTCCCTAATCTCCCCTGATGGGCTATCTCAAGATTTTTCTTCCCCAAGCCAATAGATTATTGTATGTTACATCTTCCATATCATATCCACGTAATGAGCACTGTCCTATGAAAAATAAATATTGTGATGATCTCTCTCAAAGTAAGGTACTTGAAAAGAGCCCGGCTCTTCATACACAGCAAATGTGACATAGGCTGTGCCCTTTACTTAAATGGAGACACTCAGTCGATCTCTTTCCTGGCAATGCTAATGTGCTATTGACTAATAATGAGTTTGTTACCAACATAAAAACTCATATGTTTCCTGTTCCTATCCCTTTAATTCCTTTCTCTTCCCTTATTGCTCTAGCTAGTGCTTCAAGTGCTGTGTTGAAAAGAGGTGGGGACAGCAGAAGCCCTCTCTTGTTCCTGTCTTCAATGGGTTAGCTTTGAGTTTTTCACCCATTAGGCTCACGTTGGCTATGTGTTTGTCATATACATATTTTATTATGTTGAGGTATATTTCCTCCAATCTAACCCTCTCTAGGACTTTTATCATGGAGACATGTTAGATTTTTGTCAAAGTCCTTTTCTGCGTCCAATGAGATGATTGAGTGATTTTTGTCTTTAAGTCCATATATAGGATTGCGTTTATTGATTTATGTATGCTGAACCATAGCTGCATCTCTAGAATGAATCCACCTTGACCGTGGTGAAAAATATTTTTGATATATGCCAGCATTTGGTTTGCAAATATTTTTATTGAGAGTTTTCCCATCCATGTTCAACAGGAATATTGGCTTATATATTTTGGTATTATAGCAATAACTGAAAGCATTTGGAAGTATTTCCTTTGTTTTTAATTTTTAATTTGAGAACTATTAGTTGCAGTTCTTTATTGAAAGTCTGGCAAAATTTTGCCTTGAATCCATCAGGATCTGATCTTTTTAAAGTGAGAGCTTGCATTACTGATTTTTTTTGATTCTTTATTATTATTATTGATTTTTATTGAGCTCTATATTTTTCTCTGCTCCCATCCCTGCCTCTACCCTCCCCTTCAACCCTCTCCCAAGGTCCCCATGCTCCCAATTTACTCAAAAGACTAAAGTCTTTTTCTACTATCCATAGTAGATTAGATCTATATATGTCTCTCTTAGGGTACTCATTGTTGTCTAGATTCTCTGGGATTGTGATTTGTTTTTAATCTCCTTATTTGTTATGATTCTGTTTAAATAGTTGTTAATTTCTTGGTTTAACTTCTGTGGTGAGTAAATATAGACATTTATCCATTTCTTTTATGTTTTCTAACATAATAGAGTGCAGGCTTCCAAAGTATTACCTTATAATGTTCTAAATTTCTTTGGCATCTAGTGTAATGTCTATCTCTAGTTCTGCTAATTTGGGTCATCTCTTCCTTCTTTTGGTTAATTGTCAACGTGGCTTATCTTTTCAGAGAACCAGGTCTTAGATTTGTTAATTCCTTGTATTGGTCTGTTTGTTTCTATTATATTTATTTCTGTACTGTTTTTAATTTTTCTTCCCATTTAGGGGATTTGGGTTTGGTTTAGTCTTATTTTTCCAGATTCTTGAATTGCATCAGTTCTCTTTTTGCCTTTATAATGAGGGCATTCAGAGCTTATATTGCCCTTTTAGGGCTGCTTTTCATGTGTCTCACATGTTTTGCTGTGTTTCAATTTCACTTTTATTTATTCCCAAGAATTTTAAATTCCCATATTAATTTTTTCTTTGTCCCATTCATCATTCGGTGGAGTGTTATTTAATCTCCACAATTCTATGCAGTTTCTAAAGATTCTTTTTTCTTTGAATTTAAGCTTTATTGCATTGTGGTCATATAGTTTGCATAGTGTTACTTCAATTTTTCTATATTTGTTGAGATTTGTTTTGTGTCCCAATTAATTCTTATGCTTCTCTGTTAATTTTTGTCCATTTGATCTAGAGGAAATGGCTTATTGAAATTACCCATCATTACTGTGTTGTGGTTAATTTTTTACCTTGACAGTAGAATGCTTTTTATGAAATTGAGTGTGTCAGATTTTGCTGTGTATATGTGTAAGATTTTAATGTCTTCTTGGTTAGTATAATTTGTCTCTTCTGATTAATTTTATTTATTTATTATTACATTGTAATACATTATTGTGAATTTGAATCAAAATATAGAACATTTGTCTCAGTTAAACTTCATCTTATGAGCTTATTAACTATTTACCACTTGAGTGCATGCTATAAAAATTTCAGTGTTTCAAATGATTTTGGATGCCTACCTACTAAGCCATGTTTCAAATGTTTTCTAAGAGCATAGATGACCTGTAGTGGTCACTACCTAGATATTTCAGTTCTGCCTTTTTGGTTTTCAGTCAAGGGAGAAACACTCAGCAGGGCAGAACAAAATATACTAGCTCACCGTGCTACAAACATATAAGGCTCAACGTGCTTAAGCATGGGCTCATCCTATACAGCTTTGCCTGATGATCTGTTAAATGTCTTACCACGCAACTCTTCTGTCCTATGAGAAGATGATCTCATCTTTCATGAGTTACTTTTAGTCATTAATATAATGAAGGTCATAGAATTCCAGTAAAGCCTATTTTTAAGGCATAAGTTTGCAATTTCTAGGGTCTGGCTTTAGTTTTTCTTAAAGAACTGGGGTACTGCTTACTGATGTCTAAGCTTCCCTATTTCACCTGTGCTGCAAAAGAGCCATTTGGAGCTAGCCTTCTGGTTGATGAGAGTTTGTATACTTTGCTCAGAGACAGTTCAGGCTTTTCAGTAATTCTAGACAGCAACTTGTCCCAAAATGTTTGCTTCTTTTCAGTGAGAGTTCACTCTTATTGTAGCAGAATATGCAATATTTCTTCCCTAAATAGTGAGATAAAAGTATTTCTGGGATTTCCACTTTCTCTGAACATACTATGAATTCAAATTTTTTCTTGGTTTTATGTTCTTTCTTCTATAATTTTCAAATGCCACTGACTCTTTAGATAGCTCAACATGTACCCTCACACCATCGCACACTATCCGATATCTTCACTTATCTCATATGTTGAAGTAGCTATGAAGAATTACAAAAAGGTTTGAATAGAAGGGAGAAGAGAACGAAGGAAGGACTGTTAATCTTCCATTGCTTAAGTCTTCATAATGGCCTAGCCTCTAACTCCATGGAAGATGCAACTGTCTCCTCTCAGCAATAGCAAAGGCAGTACAGCACTTTAGAATAAAAGGGTGATGTGGTGACATCATTGGCCTGGAATAGCCTCAGCATATATTATTACACCAGTACAATTAACAGTTAATACTTTAGTGTGATTGTCCTGAAAGTTTTGATTCAAGATAAAAGTTTATGAGAGATTATACTACACTAGAAGAGACCGGCCTTCGGTGCAAAAAGCAACATTGAATGTGCATGGCTTTACCACCCCAGGAGCCCCTTTGCTGCCAGCTCACTGTTCTACCCCAGCAGGAGCAGCAGGAGAGGGCAGTAATAAGAACAATGAGCAGAAGACAGGGAGTTCTAGCACAGCGTTAGTCTACAGGAGTGTGTACCCAACTGCACAGTTCTATTCCTGCACCTCATCCCCTCCCCCATTTGTTAAGTGAGTGGGAGGAGAATAATCCGTAAGATCCTTTGTCGTTCTGACATTCTGATTCCATGAGTAGCGGGGATGGTGGGTGACAGACACAGGCCTTTTGATTGGGTGGCAGTTGTGTGTGGGACTGTTCTGCAAAGCTGTGGGTAATTGCTTCAAATTTGGCTTTTAATATCCTATTGTTAGTATCTGATACTTTATATTCCACATAGAAAGAAGAGGTTTTGCTGGAAACACAGGGAGGGCAATTTCTGCATTTGTGTCAAAGAATGGAAAAGCCCTCAGTTTCTGAGCTATGAAATCACACTCGAAAGCTGTTAAGTAGAACAGTGTGGAGTAGGGTTCAAAATGTAGTCAGGCCATAACTGACTCTCTTCAACCACAGATTTGATTAAAAAAACACTGACCAAGCTATGCAAAATCCTTGACACAAAACATCATTAAAAATGACTTTTTCTCCAATAATCTAGCAGGTAAGTTTAAAAATGCAAGGTTTTGCTTTATAAATTTTGTGAAATACTTTATAATTGATGACACATTTCTCCACACTTAATCTTCAGCACAAATCTATGAGGACAAAGTGAAGAGAATAGCATTCTCATTTGATAGGAAGATGGAAATGTAATGTAGATATGGACTGATTGATTCATTGATTATTGATTGATTGATGGTGTGGCGGTTGGATGAGACATTCCCTAGGCTCACGTGTTTGAATGCTTGCTCTCCAGCTGGTGGCTGTTTGTGGAGGGTGACCAGGTGCACAGTTGAGGAAGTACATCACTGGGCACAGCTTTGACAACGTTGTTTCAAGTTACCTCTCTATACTTCCCTTCTGTGGATCAGGATGTGAGCTCTCAGCTGCTGCTCCAGTGCCATGCCTGCCTGCCTGTTACCATGGTCCCTGCCTTGGTGGTGAGGGAGCCTTATTCCAGTAGAGGACAAGGCATCCCCCCCATTTCCTTCTATAAGCTATCTTAGTCATTGTGTTTTTACCACTGCAATAGAAAAGTAACTACTACACAAAATGGTGCAAGTGGGCTATTGCTGTGACAGGTTTGAATATGAGGGGTTTGGAGGACTTTGGAAGACTTTGGGACTTTGGACTAGAAAAGTGGTTGAATGCCATAAGCAGGGTTTAGTGGGCCATCCACATAGGAAGCTGGAAGACAGTGCTAAGAGATACATGGGCGGTAGAGGTCCAGCTCAGGAGGGTTCATAGGAAAGCAAGGACTTTAACAGCAACCGGGGTAGAGGCCATTATTATGATAATTTGGGTTCTTTTTTTGCCCTTGTTCTAAGAATTTGCCTGAGGTAAACATGAAAAGTAATGGACTAATATATGCTGAGGAGGAGATTTCAAGACATCCTAACATCAACTCAGTTGCATAGTTATTAGTAATCGCTGTTATGTAGATCTGCAGTGAAGAGATACAAAATACACAGTTTGAAGAGAAAAAGAGCACCAGGAAATTTAATGTTGAAGTCAAGGCTTGTGCTGATAGCAATAAGGAGACTAAGGAGAGACCTGATTCACAATGTAATAAAGGGAAGTCTTTATTAGTCCCTCAGGGAAAGACCCCTCCCAGCTAAGCTCCAACTTGTGAAAGAAAAGGGTTGACAGAATTTTCTGCTTCTGGCCAGGGTTCATTCCAAGTGGGTGGCCAAAACTGGTAGATATCCACATGGATCTGGCTTTAGAGTCATGAAGGATACTCAAATAAAAGAGTTGTGGAATCTTTCTCTGTGGTTAAAGAGGGCCACTGAAGCCAGGCAATGTGAGGCAGGGCGGTTCCTGTAGGAAAGCCCTGAGAGGGTAAGAAGCCCTGAAAGCCATGAAAAATGAAGCCTGGATTGCACTGGAGACTTTAATGTGTTAGAGGTTCTAGAGCCAAGGGATATCTGCTATCGCAGCCTTTTGATGATATGATGTTTTTCTTGATGGTTTTTGGTCTTTGGTTCAGCATTTCTTCACTATGCCCCTTTTGCTCCTTCTGGAATGGTGATGCGGATTCTATGCCATTGTGTGCTGGAAGTATGCGTTTGGTTCTTGATTTTTACATGGGGTTTCAATGAAAAGATTGCAAGAAGTCTCAGAAGAGACTTTGGACCTGCAAAAGACTACAGGACTTTGGCAGCTGGTCTAAATGCATTTTGCCTTATGTTATGATCGTGACCATATGGTGGCCAGGGACTGGAATGTGGTGGTTTGAATGAAATTGCTCCCATAAACTTATATGTTTGAATAACTGTTTTCCAGTTGGTGGCTGTTCGGAGAGGATTAGAAGGTGTGTTCTTGATGGAGAAGTATGTCATTGGGGGCGGACTTTGAAGTTACAAAAGATACCATTCTTGATTAGCTCTTTCTGCTGTTTTTGGATCAAGAAGTGAACTTTCCTTCAGCTGTTGTTCCAGCACCATGCCTGTTGCCTGCTCCCTGCCATGATGGTGAGGGAATCGTTCTGTCCCTTCCTGGATCCATAAACCCTTCCTTCTATAGCTTGCCTTGGTCATGGTATTTTATTACAGGAACATGAAAGTAACTAACAGAGGTTGTTAACAGTGGCTCCCATGCCAAAAATTGAGACTTCTTCCCAATTCTGCCTCTCAAGAGTACTCTCTGTAGTAGGAGGCACAGGCTTGCTTTTCGTCCCAACCACCCTTGGCTGTGTCCCGGTCACCCAGCTCCGGGTCGCATGGCTAGCTTATACCCGAAATAATTACACAGAAACTGTATTCATTTAAAACACTGCCTGGCCCATTATATCTAGCCTCTTTTTGGCTAACTCTCACATCTTGCTTTAACCCATATCTAGTAATCTGTGTATCACTACGTGGTCGTGGCTTACCGGGAAGATTCTAACCTATGTCCATCTCAGGCCGGAGATTTATTGCGTCTGCCACACCGCCTTCTTCCTCCCAGCATTCTGTTCTGTCTACTACGCCCACCTAAGGGTTGCTCTATCAAAAGGCCAAGGCAGTCTCTTTATTAACCAATGAAAGCAACCCAAATACAGAAGGACCTCCTACACCATCTCTCTATTGGAAAACATGGGGTCATTTTTGGGAGGAAAAAGTTTTGCGGTGAAGTTTGAAATCAACAGTTAATCAACAGACTTATAGTACATATGCTTTGTAAAAGAGGAGGAGAAGGAGAGTAAAGGAGAAATGCAACGCCAGTTCAGCCATCTCTCCCAGAGGCCTCCAGACTATCTGTATGATGATTATACATCATGTACCTGCCACAAATAGAGTCCAAGGTTTCACACAAGTCCTCCCTCAGTAGAGGGAAGGGTTTAGGTGAGAAAAGAAAAAATTTGCACTTAAAAAATTCCTTGCAACTGATTTCTATATACACAGGAGTATGAGGTCTTTAGACAAGTGAGTATCAAACTTTTCCATTAGTACCTGAGAGCCAACTTGGAAATAGTCTTGTGGTAGTAGAGAGGAAACACAAGAGTGTCATAGTGACCCAAGCTGAATATATTACCTGTGGTGCTGCCAAACTGGCCAGAATGGAAGCAATGACGTGAGATACAACATATCCTTGTATAAAAAGATGAAAGGGGGCATTTGATCATTTTTATGACAAGGATGACAGAAAGGTTTAGTGACCAAGTCAGGCAAAGGAGAAAGCAAAACATTGTAAGGAAATGTACAGAAGCAATAACAATGAAAACCCACCTAATTTCCCATCATCTCCCTCTATGAGACATCCCCCTACCAGGGTCCCTTTCTATTTTCCTGGCTTCTTTGTATATGTCAGCTATATGATCAAATTTAAAGATTCAGAGCTTCAATTTACAAATAAGAAAGAACATGGAGCATCTGAATTTCAGGGTCTGGGTTACCTCACTCGGTATAATATTTTTTCCAGTTCCATCTATTTACATTCAAACATCATGATTTCATTTCTCTTTATGGCTGAACAGAATTTCATTGTGCATATTGTGCCACATTTAGGTTGTTTCCATTTCCTAGCTATTGTGAATAGAGAGCCAATGAACATGGCGGAGCAAGTATCTCTACAGGATGACATTGGTTCCTTTGGGTGTACAGCAAGGAGTGGTATTACCAGGTGATATGGGAGATGCACATGTAGCTTTTTGAGAATTCTCCATAATGATTTCCACAGTGGCAGTGCCAGTGTGTAAACCCACAAAGCAGTAAACAAGGGCTTTCTCCTTTCCCTGCAGGCTCATCAGCATTTGTTGTCAATTGATGTTTTTAAAAGTTTGATCTTACTAAGGGGGTAATAGGAACAATGGGGAACTTCAGCTGGGACGTTTGGGGTAAGCAAAGTATTAGGAGAGTGGGAAGAAGCAGAAATAAATAACATCGAATATGCTTGAAAATGGTATAGAGAAACATTCTTTTATAAACTTACATACATAGTATGTGAGTGTGTGCTTGAGTGAATGCGATGATAATGCTCTTCTCAAGAAGCACACACCATCTCACAAAAACATGCCTAGTGCCAGGCATGGGAACACAGTGTCTGGTTGGGACAGAGCGATGCACCTGTAGGGCAGATTCCTTCAGATCTTAGGCCAGAGCTCTCTCTACTTCAGCTACAGTAGATTTTGTGTTGCTTTCAGAAAGGACTCTAGATATCTGTTTGTATGGCTCTGAATACCTACCCCTGTGGTCTCTGAACAAAATATATTCCAAGGGGCTCTGTAGCACTCCACCAAACACAGACCTATATCAGGGCTCTGACATGACAAAGCATGAGATCACGTCAAACATGGTTGGTTTTGACTTCAGTATATGTCTTTCCCTTCTCAATGTGAAAAGGTGGCTGAAAAAATCCAGTTGTCCTGCAAGTTGTTTTTTTTTTTTTTTTAAACCATTGTCCACCAAGATTTGTAGATAGCAAAGGAATAAGAAATCTGAATCTTTGGTCAGGTCAGATATGCCTGTGCATGTTGGTTTTGTTTTCTTTTGCTGAACCATTTCAAATAAAAGGAAATCTAAATGTATCTAGAAGAACATACCTTTAAAGAGATTTGTAGTGAAAAGATCCCTTATTTGCTGTCTTTATTATTGTATTAGATAAATTATGGATGCCTCACAGAATCATCGAGGAGCTATATCACACTGCTCTTCTTTTTTTGGGCAAAGGAATGTGGCCTACCAACCAGGCCTAGGCAGAACTGGAGAGCCTCATCAAGGCAGCATCACGAAGTGTTTACTGTCAACCAAGGGAGTCCCTAAACCTCTAGACATTGTTCATGAGAAGCAATACAGGTGGGTGAAGATGTAAAAGGAACACAAAGAACACGTAAGATCCTGGGATAAGCTGAGCTTCCATGAGAAAAGAGAAGAATACGGAAGAGAGACCACAGGAAAAAGCAATTGATTATTGCTCAGAGATCAGGGACTAGGATCAGGGAAGTATAGAGAGCTAATTGTAGTGTAAAAGGGCGCTTGTTGGTTCCCAGCTGCTCAGCCCCAAAATAGTTTTCTTTTTTCATTAACCAATAAAAGCAACGCATAGACAAAAGGACCTCCCACATCAGCTAATATTGGAACGGTCCCTAGAGAAAAGATGAATGTTATGCCAGGAAAGAAATTGATACAACATTCCAGGTAACCCAAGGGGTTTAGTGGCAGGAACATTCATTGCTTATCTAGAGAAAGCCCACCCGTCTTGACCATCACCCCATAAAGAAGATGACTGCAGGGGGAGAAATGGGCAAGAAAACGAGATTGGGTCCAGCGCAGGGTTGATAGACCTCATCACCATCAGCTCACTGCAAGTCATGTTACACGGTTTAAGTTTATTCTATCACAACCCAATCCAGCTGGCATTTGCAGTTTAAACCCCACATGCCTGAGTGACCTTTCCATCCTCGCAGATGATATTATGTGAAACGGAGTCTCTTTTCAGGCTATATTATACAGTAGTCTGAAAGAAAAACAACAAGAAGAAAACACATATGGTTTACTGTGTTATCAAGGGAAAAATCTCCTAAAATCACTTAAACATGTGATGAGCTTTGAGTTCAAGCATCTTGGAAAGTTGTGGAAACACAAGACTGAATATGGGGGCTGCCCAGAATGGTGTGAATAATTTGTGTGCAGTTCTGTGTGTGGCATCCAGAGGCAGGACTCTGACCATCAAAACGAAGTGAGAAATTATTAACATTATATACAGTCTTTTCTGGGAGGTATCATCTCTGTGTGCATTTGTGCTGAAAATTTCCCTGCGGAACATTGTCTGAACTCTACTTGAAATGTAATAGCAAGGCATTGAATGAATGGACAGACCAATGAGGGAGAGAAAAGTTGGTCAGGAGTTCTGATCTCTATTCCTCAGTTGATTCTCAATGTTCTCTGAGCCTCCTATTTTCTTGTCTCTAACATATTGGGTTCTAACTCAAGTAATTTTATAGAACTTTATCAAGACCCCTTGTGGCATAGCCATTGTAGACATTGGTGTGATGGAGCAATGGCCATGGTTATGTGTATATACCCATACTAGCTCATCTTTTAATCAACACGGTTTTGTTTTGTATTGACACACTTTTGAATAAGATTCAATTTGAACAAAATGATTTCTAGAACTGAAAAACAAGTGTGAACGGCACTAAGCTTGAGTTCTAGTACAAGTTCCACCTATAAGATTCACATCTTATAGTATGCTAAGACACAGTTAAGTAAAGTTTAACCAAATTTGCATCAATGAGGGCTGTTCAAACTGTAGGACTCCTGACTGTCAATAATGCTGAGATGTTCCTCATTGGGAGTAGAGCTAGACAGCTACCACAGAGCATTGTTGAAGAGATTCTGCTCTGTTTGGTGTCACAGTTTGGATGCTGAATGTCCCCCAGTGGCTTATAGTTCCAAGAATGCCATTATTTAGTCTGTTTGAGTCTATTTCTCTCTCAGTAAATTGAGAAGAGTAATGGCTGCCCGGAGATGATTAAGAATTCAGTATGACAACACATACAATGCAATTAGCTCAATGATTTGCATATAAACCATGAGATATTAGCTGGTAGCCAGCGGATGATGGCCACAAGGATGAAGACGGCGCAGAAACGTCTCCAGATCCCGTGGATTCAACCAAGGTTTTCCTCCAAGGCAATTTTAGGCATCCGATAGTTGTACACTATTGAACTCAGGAACAAATCTGTCCCTCAGAAAAGTATGAACATTCTACTTCTTCATACTGCAAGAATGGACATGAAGAACAGAACAGCCCTTGAGATTGACAGCATCCTCTGTGCACCTCTCTACTCACTGAAAACTTCTCCGGCCTCAGCCAAGCACAATGGCTGGAGGGGGCTGTGCTTTTTACTGCATTTCACTGTGTTGTAGGAAGAAAATGGGGGTCAGAGACCCTCTCACTCAATCTCCCATACTTCCTCAGAAACTCTGACCATGACCCTGCGATGGTCCAATGACTTCACCCTCAATTGACGTTGCTAAGTGGCAGTCCAATTGACCCCTTCTGTTTTGCAGGAGCCCTCTAAGCAAGGCCATCCATCCCACTCAGTGCTGAAACACATATTTCTAAGACCCCAAACCACAAAGAACAAGCCAGATGCTCCCTTTCCCCAGAGCAGTCCTTTGAATATATTTTTAAAAGCTTGTGGTCTGAATCATTTGCTCTACACACAGCATCCTGTTCCTCCCACCGTTCTTCACACACAAAGAAAAAATCATGGTATCTGCCCTCTTTTGAGCACACCCAGTTTGCCAATTCCCTGCATATGATGAAGCTTCTACCGATTCAATGGACCAGAGACCTACACCATTCTACTGTGGGTTAAACACCCATTTACACAAGAATATAGTTTCTCAGAGGGTTTCATGGTGTGCTTTGGAGGCAATTCCTTCCTGAACAGCTGCTCTGACTAAATTGAGAGGGCTGCGTCCGTGCCAAGTACATGCTGTAAGGGAACAAGTGCATAGAGCCTCCCTTGTAGACAGCTTATCTGCAAGGTGGCTGCCAACACCTAACCACGGAAATTTAGGAGTCTTCCCGGCACAAATATCAGCCACCTTCTGCAGGGCTTCTTTTCTTTGTCTTGAGACTGCATGGGTTGAGAAATGTCACTAGTACAGGTGTTACCTCTAGAGACTATTCAAGAGATCTCCAACTGTCTCCTGGCAAGGACAAGAAGTTTCTCTGTCGTGAGTTCTGGATGACTAGTTTAATAAGGAACTTTCCATTGCAGGACATGTAGCACTTTTAGGGCCATACACTCCTTTCTGTAGGGGGCTTCCCTGAGTACTGTGAGAAGTTTAGCATCATTGTTAGCCTCTGCTTATGAACTGTCAGTAGCAACCCTAGCTCTAACCACATACATATTGCCAATCGCCTGGTAGGTAGAATTATACCACTGAGACGTGAGGGTTTAAATGCATATTATCTCAGTATCTAAAACCTGGATCTAGGCCTGATCTTAGGGTATCATCTAATTCCACCTCCTTATTTTACATGTATGAAGCAAAGATAACTGATTGGTGATCCATAAGGGATAAAAAATGCCTCTTGACTTCTCTAGTGTACAAATGGTTTTTCACCCTACTGCATGTTAGATCACTTAAAAACTTTGGCTTTTTGGCCCCCACAAGTCAGTTGGGCTAGCCTCTTGCCCATGTGGATCCCATTCTCATGTAGTGCTTAAAAGTTCCCAGGTATCTCTAATATGCACTCAGGATTCAAAGCCGTGACACCATACCACACGGTGCCCATTTTGGATCTTGGATACTTCACGTGGGGACATCAAGATGCCCAAGATGATGATTGCCCTGAGCTTTCCCTGCACACAAGTATGATGTGCTATCCCTCGTAATTGTAGGCAACAACCTCAGCAGGCTGCTACCCATAATTCTGGCACATTGAGGGCAAGTGCACTTGCAATGCATATGAGGAAAAACTAATATACACAGAATATGCTCAGCCTGTTTGATGTGATTAACAAGCTTTATGTTAGGTCAATGAAACACCAAAAGGTTATTGAAAAGCCAAAAGGCATATTCAAAATGATAGTTCAGGTGTTTAGCACAGGGCATGAGATACCCAGGAATCAATTCTTATCTCATGTTGCTTAAACAATTGCTTATAGGAAGTATGATATTTAATTTATTTCTGACTTTTATGTTAGCAGAGGAAACTCTGCATTCTCTATTTCAGGAGCAGTGTTTAGTGGTGTTTATTGATTAATTTCTTAGGAGACACTAATCAAAGAATTAGGCAAATCCTTATGTATATGTGTTGCTTTTATTGGTTAATGAATAAATCTGTTTCAACCAGTGACTTAGCAGAATAGGGCTAGGCAGGAAAACTAAACTGAATGCTGGGAGAAAGAAGGCAGAGTCAGTGAGAAGCCATGTAGCCGCCAGAGGAGAAAGACATGAGCAGCCCGATGGAACCTTACTAGTAGACCATGAGCCTCATGGTAAAATATAAAATAATAGAAATGGGTTAATTAAAGATGTAAGAGGTAGCTAGAAATACGCTTAAGCTATTGGCCAAACAGTATTGCAAAAATATTGTTTCTGTGTGATTATTTTGGGGGTCTGAGCAGCCAAAATGAACAAGCAGCCTCTGCCAAGACACACACACACACACCTATCTATCTGTATCTATATAAAATTATGCCTCCTCCCCAATCCATTGAATACTTTCCATTCTTAGCCTGCGTTAGACTTCTGTACATATGCATTATTACACAGTCTTTGAGGTTCTACTACCCCCATTTCACTGATGAGCAAACAAACCCAGGAAACATCTGGTGACATGTTCCAGATCATATTGATACTAACTTGCAAACTGCATGTGACTGAAGATATAATTTACTAAACTTTAGCATCTTCATCTATCATGTTATATTGGATGGGTAATCTGGGCTGTATGTCAAAGCTCACCTTCAGTCAGTCAGAGGCAGCAACGTGTTCCATGTGTCAATGGAAAGAACAGGATTTTATCTCAGTGTACTGGTCCAAAAGTGGTTATCTTAGCAAAAAGCTTTGCTCACTTCATTAACAAACATCTGAAGGGTAGATATATTCTTCAGTGAGTACTGACTTTTACTAAGCTCCAAGTTTTGACAGAGAGTGGAAGTTTTCAGAGGCTGCTTTCAGTGCTTTCCTGGTTGATCTCAACAGGCCCAGTGTTTTCTGGGAAGCTACTTCATGTTGTGATTATGATAGAGTCAGCTTTATGGTTTCAGGGAACAGTGAAAACCCAAAGAGACCCAGCACTGGGCTTAAAGCTCTGCTTTCACCATCTTGAAATGTTTAATAACTTTGTTTTCTACTTATTGAAAAGGTGCACTACCAAAGAGTAAATTTATAAAAAGTTGAGCTACTTTTGAGGATGTTCTGTTAAGAAAAACAATCATATATGAGCTGCAAAATACAGCTTGTATATTTTCAGTGATTCTGAATGAGTGATAACTGCTATTCTGTTTGAAACTTTTAAAACTAGCACTGAACAATATAAAGTGAATCTTAGCCAGGCATGTGGGCCATATGAGTAATCCCAGCAAGTGGTAATCAGGGGCCAGAAATCAGAAGTTAAAGGTTATCCTTGGCTACATAGTAAGTTTAAAATCAACCTGGCTATCATGTAATCAGGGGCCAGAAATCAGAAGTTAAAGGTTATCCTTGGCTACATAGTAAGTTTAAAATCAACCTGG